>JACWBX010004022.1:0-39400 GCA_014622435.1 Polypedilum pembai
ATTAACAGCTATAATTAAAGGATGAATAGAATATTCATTTTTTATTAATAAAATTTGTCTCATTTCGTCTCTGTCGCTTTTCAAAAGTTCTTCAATTATTTCAAAAGAAGTTTTCATAGTTTCTAAACTCATAATACTAAAATCAGTACCTTTGATTATAGTTGAAATAATCTCAACTTCTTTTTTCTCTATATCTTTGAATTTATTTACAAAAACTAATATTAATTTATCTAAAACATTTTTTGTATTATGATAATGATAATGTGAAGAAAATTTATTATAAAAATTTTCTAAATCTTCTTTAGGAATATCAGCACGTTCAAGAAAGTATAAAAAATTAAACAATTCGCTATCATAAAAATCATATGATAAATTGTTTATAATGAAATTTTCGTTATCAAGAATTTTATATCCTGTTTTCTCAATGAAATTTTCTTTATAGATATCTACAAATGCATCATTTACGCTCAAAACATCATAGATATCATTAGAATTATCAAATACTACTTGATATAAATATTGACAATTAAAATATTGTTGACAAAACAAATTGAAATGTTCAAAATTAATCTCAGAATATAAATAATTTGATATTTGTCTAAATTTGTCACAAAAAATTGCTTTTATTTCTTCATCATTAAATTCATTTTCATAAAATTCTAAGGTGCTTTTTAAATTAAGAGATATAGATAGGTGCAAAAGCGATATTTCATTCTCAATACAAAAACATACTATTCTCGGAGATTTTTTAAAAAAATCAAATAATTTCATATTAAAATAATCTAGATTTGGCACGAATTTTAAATCAATCTCATAGTCTTGACTTGGGAATGTTTTAAAAATATTGGGAAAGTTAAAATATTTTTTCAAATATTCAAAAAGTTTGTCCTTTTGGTCAATGAAGATTTTTTCAAATAATTCAAAAATTTGATCAATCAATGTACGACTTTTAAGACACCAATCTAAAATTGTTGTACAATTTCTTCTTATAAAATTTTCATTATTTAAATGAATAAATTCACTATTAATGAATGCCAAAAAATTTGAAAATTTTTCAATTCTTCGAATTTCTCCTAAGCACAATTTCCTTTTTTCATCATCTGTATTTTTCAGAAAGTTATTTTCATCTAATCTAAAAATTTGCTTATGATTAAATTCTCTTATTAAATCAGAAATTGCAGCTGGATTTATCGTTGAATTATTTATGAATGTTTCTAAAGTTAAACCAAATTTAGCATAGAATTCATTTTCAGAATAATTTTCGCATAAACCAGTATAACGAAACCAATTTCTTAATTTTGATTTCAATAAAAAGTCAAAAAGATTCAAAACACAAGCAAAAAAATCTTTATCGTCATAATAAAACCAATCATGACCAATTAAAAGTTTTTTGAAAAGTGTATATTCATTAATATGATTTTTTGAAGGAAGCAAAGCTTTGGTGGAACGCTCTATGAGTTTAAGTGATATTGAAACGGTTCTTGCGAAAATTTCAATATTATCAGGCAGAATATGATGAATAATTATTCTGGATATAAATTTTTGAACATTTTTGAAAAATGTGTTTTCATTATTATAAACTTTTGAAAGCAGCAAAGCTTTAGTGAAACGTTCATTTACAGCAATGCATTTAAGTGATGCAAAAACGATTTTTGCAAAAAATTTAAAATTATCAGGCAAAATTTCATGGTTTATCATTCTGGTTACAAATTTTTGAATATCTTCTTGTTCAATGAAATTTAAAAACCTTTTACCTAAATTAATTTTTACTTTTTGAATCTTCAAATAGTCGACTATAAAGTTGTAAATGTATTTCATTCCATCATCTCTATTCCATTCCACTAAAATTAATAAAATATTCATTCTTAACATGAATTCTTTTTCACTGATATCATCTATATCCGCCTCAATAGCTTCCTTTATATTTTCAATCAGAAACTTTGCTACGAAAAATTCAGCAAAAGTTCTATGAACAAAATCTGCGAATTCATTTCTTGTATTCCAGTTATCAATAATCAAGAGACCATAGCGAGAAATTGCTTCTGGTAGCCACTTTTCTTCTTTATCTCTTTTATATTTCTTAAATAATTGTAAATCTTCAAGATTAATATTATTTGTTCTCCATTTATCACTAACTCTACTTTTTAATATTAAATCAACTGCATAAATTTGATGAACTTCCCAAACTGATACTTTTGAATCAATGTCAGCATCTCGATTAACTAATTCGCCCTTTCCTGTTTTTATATCTTTTTTCAATTCAATCATTTCATAATAGAGAGAATACATGTTAAAATTTTCATTCAAAATATTCTTTTTTGAGTGAAGTTCAGATAGCATTGTGATTACTAATGGATTATTGTTTAATTGATATTTTGCAATAAACTTTTTAATTTCATTCAAAAATTTTTGGTTTTTAGCATTTGAATTTATTTCGATAATCTCTTTAAGCTCTTCTTCATTTAGAGGTTCTAAATTATGACTAATAATTTTAAATTTTTCTTCAAATTCTTTAGAATGTTGTGGACGTGTTGCAATACATTGCATGTTCTTAGTTTTGAGCTTGATATTTTTTATCAAATTTAATATGAAATTTTTATATTTTGGTGCAATTTCATCAACACCATCAAATATAAGAATAACTTTGCCTGATTCATAAAGTTCTTTAAACAACTGAATTTCTAATTTATCTTCAATTTTTAATATTTTTAATAAAATTGGGAGCACTCGATCATTGTCGTTATTTTTGTATATTTCGATATATTTTTTTAAGTCAATATAACTTACATAATAATTTGGAAATTTTTCTTTTAACTTAACTGCTAAATACTTACAAGTTATTGATTTCCCAGCACCAGCATGATCAGATAATAAAAATAATTTTGTTTCAATAAATTCAATCATGATTTCTTCAAACTCTTTCACTTCTGGTTCTAAAGTGAATCTTGGATCTATAAAATTCGGATTAGGCTTACATTTACAACTAAATCTTCTTTCAATATATTGATCACATGTCAAATTCATTTCTCCGATTTTATATTGTTTTCCATTAAAAATTTTTCTCAATTGTTTTGATGTCAGAGATTTAAAAATTTTTGAATCTGTAGCGATAATTTCAATGAATTTTACTTTTTGTGCTTGAAAATTAATAAAACTATGTTTTATAGCAACTTGAAGTGACTTTGTAAGATCATTAAAACTAATATCAGCTCTTTGATCCGAGAGTTTTTGAAGCACAGGCAATGCATTTCTCATTTCTGGCATTAAAACTTCAGTCCAATAATCAAAAAGACTTTTAAATTCAGTTTTAAGTTTGTTTAATTTTTCCTCATTTCCATTATAAAATGCAAGTATATCTGGAACTCTTACAATAAGCTCACGAATTTTTGTATTTATATCTGATTTAGCAGAAATGAAAACATTTTCTATAATTTTTTCTTTTTCTTCAATCCGATTCGTCAAATTCTTTTCATACTTTTTCTCAATTTCTTCCAAAATTTTCATATATATTTCTTTGTTTTCTTTACCATCATTCGAAAATGGAAATCGTTCATTCTTATAAATCATATCAAGCACGCAATGAGCAGACTCATGTGAAATAGTTGCATGTGTTTCATGCTTTGTTGCTTCATTCAATAAATCTAAAGCTGCAATATGCAAAGAATTATTGTCAGGATCATAACAGCCACGAATGTTTGTGCTTCTATTTGTTGGATCCATGTAAATTACAGACTTTTGTGTAAAATCAAAATGAATTTTAAGATTTACATTTGTGGCTAAAATTTGTAAAAGTAAATTGATTTCTGAAATTTGATTGATTTTTTCAAAGGCAGCTTGAATTAGTTGAAGTTGTTCAGTTAAATTATTGCAAGGTGGAACAACAGTTCTTGACAACAAAATTGAAATATGACTCACTGGCAGATGAAGTGACAAGTCAGAGTTGAGTTTTGAAATTCGCTTATAAAATTCTTCATTTAAAGTTTTGTTAAAACTTTCATTTTGTCCAAATGTTTTGCATTCTTTATAAAGTAATTTATAAATTTCAAAATTTTCACATTTTAATGCGAAATTCAAAGCACTGATGTTGAAAGTGTTGAAAAAGTGTCGTTGATTTTTGTTATTTATAAGAATTTCTTTGACTTTTTCATAATCATTTTCTCTGATTGCAGTGTGAAGTATTTCACTGATATCCGAAAATTCTTTGATTTCATTAAATGCTTTTGAATTATTAAAATTTTCAGGATAATATGAATTAGCTTTGAGTAGTTCTAGCACAATTTCTTGATCTTCATTTTCCCAAGCAATTTCAATCAACTTTTTTCTCTCAATTTCTCTATTTACATCAAATGATAACTTTAGAAGCTTTTGAACAAGCTTAAAATTTCTTTTCTCAACAGCATAAGCAAGTAAATTTTTATCATTTTGATCTAAAATTGTTGTCAATTTTGCCACTTTAGTTGATGATTTTACTAGAAATTATTAAAAATTAATTAATAATAAATTTATTAAAAATTATATTTTTACTCACATTCTCCTCCATTGTTTCGAAGTGTTTCAATTATAAATTCAATAACAAACGATTCTACTGAGTCTTCTTTTTCATAATTTTTTAAATCAAGTCTCATAAATTCTTTATCAAATTGATTTTTCCATAAAATTATAATCTTATCTTTGCCTTCATAAGTTACAATAAATTTTTTCTTCTCATTGTAAAAATTCACTTTTGGAATTATGATGTCATTTTTTTCTAAATTATTTTCTATTTTTAATCTCAATGCTATGAATTTCATTCGTCTTGCAAATAAACTTTCATAAAAGTTATCTGATGTTACAAATTTTGCTGCAACTTTTGTTGATAGACAATCAAGAACTTCAAGGATATGAAAACAAGAAAGATCATTTCCATCTTCATTAAAATTTTCTAAAGTTGTTTCAGGATTTTCAATTTCATTTGAATAATTTATTTGAAGTGTTTCAGTGCTCATGATTGATCTGTTAATTTTATTAATAAATATTTATTATTTGAAGTTTAAATTAGAAATTTATTTTGGTTATAAAATTAATATTTCCTAATTATTTACCTTTATGATCTAGTCAACTTTAATTCTTAATAATTTTAAATTTTATCAAGAAATTTTAAATGATTTTATACAATTTCGATGTGTGCAAACTAGAAGTTAATTTGTAAATTTTCAATTATTTTTTGTTGAGTTCAATATTTCTACACACCAGTTTAACTAATGATTCATACTATGATGAAATAAGCTTTTTTTGCAATGTTGTTTACCCAAAAAAAATATACCGGTTATCTTCAAATTCATTTTGAATGGATTTTAAGTTTTTTTCAATTTTATTTTTAATCATTTTTATTTATTCAAAAAAGTAAAATTCTTATATTACAAATATTTTTTTTTACTTATGACGTGCTTTTTTATTAGGATGCATTTTATTATTATTACTTGATTTTAAATTTGCTGATGATTGACGACTTGCAGAATCTGAAAAAGTCGATTTTTGAGAATCTTTTTGCTTCATACTTTTATAAAAAGATTCACCGCTTTCATGCGATGACATGTATTTGCTATCGCGTTCGACTTTAATGCTTGAGCTTGTGTCATGTGCAGCAAGTCCTGAGAGAACATTATCATCATCATCACTGGAGTCATTAGTTTTTGTTTCATGAGCGAGTGTTCCACTTACAGCAGCCTTAAATTTAAGACATTTTTAAAATCTTGAAAATTTAAAAATATTTTTTTTTTAACTTACGGAAGACGTTACTGAAGATTTACTAAACAATCTTTCATTATCTTTGAATTTTCTGTTTCTTTTGTCTGCTTTTGAGTTTGTTCCTTTGTTAGTTGTTAAATATCGATCCCAACCACGGATTATATTGCCATACAATTGTGTATCTTCCAGATATGATCCTTCGAATGCAAAAATTTGACGTTCAAGAGATTCCAAATCAGCCTACAAAATAAATTTTTTAAAAATTCTGAAATTCTTTTGCATGTTTTAATTTTACCGAAATTTCTGCCTTTCTTTTTATCAATTCTGAAAGTTCTTTACGACAGTCCATGACACTGTTGTTTGATGTTGATTTTGCCGTCATTTTCATCGAGATCTGTTTAAGTTTTAGGTAAATATTTTGAAAATATTAAAATCAAAACTTTTTGTTTATATTTTTCTGAAGCTTAAAAAATTTGTGAAGACGACTGTAAATAATTTAAATTAAATTTGACCGTTGGAAAGTTTTTCAGTTGAATTTTGTTGCAAAATCTCAAACAAAAAATTAATTTGAATTTTTAATCTTTTAAAAACATTTTAAGTTTTTATTTGTTTTGTTTCTTCTAACAGAAATTTTTTTTCTTTGCCAAATCTTTAAAATTAACAAACTTTTCAATATTTATAAAAATGAAATAAATAAAAAGTTTTATTTTTTCAGTTTTTGTCTATAACTTTTAACAATAGCAAAATCATTGATATCTTTTTTCCTCCCAGCATTTCCTTCTTCAACATTAATTTTTTCATCACCAACTTGCTTAATTTTTATCAAAACATTACTTGCATTGCTTGTGACACTTTCAATTTCATAAGCAGTTTTAACATCAATTTTTGAATTTATTAATTTTGCCTCTTTCAAATTTTCAACTCTTTTTGTTTGCAATCTATAAAATCCATCTTCATCTTGTTTGTAAATGAATCTTGAATGTCCTGGAGCAAGAATAAAATCATGATTTGATTTAAGATGTTTCGTTAATAAATAACCACGCAAAAATTTCTTATAACATCCACGAATGTGGCAAATATAATAAGTTGGCTGTCCTAAATGTTCTCTTGCATCATGTCGCTTTAATGCCATCATTGTTCGACAAGAGTAATTGCATTGGAATACATCACATTTGTAAAAATCTCCTTTTTTATGACGATCTGTTAAAATAAAGAAATTTGTTTTTAAAAATTGTTGAAGTTTGAGATGTGAATTTTTGTAAATGAAAACTTTTTTGCTACTAATTGCTTTTAAAATTGAAATTTCGAATTGTCAAAAACAGTTTCGCAAAAGTCTTCAAGCTTTGTTTTAATTGTGCAATAATAGAAATTAAATAGGAACTTCATGAAATCTAATAAAATTGATGAAACACTTGATTAAGCAAGACATTAAAGTTCAATTTGATTTTCAAACTTTTTAAGAAATTTTTAAACTTAGAAACTGTAAAATATTACCAATCAATTAACAAGAAGTATGCGCATAATTTTCTTCTTCTTATTGATTTTTTCCATACAAAAATGAATAAGAAGAAGAAAATTATGCGCATACTTCTTCTTCTTATCTGCAAACTTTTTAAGAAATTTTTAAACTTAGAAACTGTAAAATATTACCAATCAATTAACCTTGAATTATTTACTTACTTGAATGTGAATCCAAATCTCTTTTTGTTGTTCCTTTATAATCACATTGAGTACATGCAAATGATTTATCCGTCACATGTCTATATCGAATATCTAAATATAAAAACAAATGAAAATTATGCAATATTTATTGACGAATTGAAGTTAAATTGCGAAAATTTTTTTTTATCATTCAAAAATTGAGATAAATTGTCCCATTTTAAATTTTAAAACTTTTTTGTTAAAATAAATTCTAAAGTAAAAGAGAAGTCTTAATAACTTACGTCTTGCAAGAACAGATTTCTTTTGGACACTCAATCCACAAATAGAACATTGATATTTATTAACATGAACTCTAATATGATCATTCAATAGCTTCTCAGTTGGATAAAGTTTCTTGCATTGAGGACATTTAAAAGTTCTTTCTATAAATAAAAATAAAAAAGTTTTAAGAATTTTATTAGATTTATATTTAAACTTACGTCCAACAACTTGTCTAACACAATGATTAACAAATAAATTTTTATTAGCAAATAAATGTCCACAATTTGAGCATCCAATTATTTTTTCATTTGTATGAGTTCTTAAATGTCTTTTAAGCTCAAAAATATTTGGCAATTCACGATTTTCACATTCATTCCATTTGCATTTGACTCTTAAATCTTTCATTTTAGTTCTATCAGAATGTTTCCATGGCGAAGTGACAGCACTTTGATATTCACTAATATGATGATTCACATGTTTCACAAAGTCCATAAAAGTCAAATAAGATTCATTACAATTATTCCAGTGACAGAAATATTTCTCAGAAATTATCGGAATTGAATTTCTAATTTTTGAATCATTTTGACAAACTGGAAGTGCACTAATGATATTTGTAACTGCATATCCAAAAGTCTTGAGTTTTGTATGATAAGCATGAAAGTCTAAATGACGAATAAATTCTTCTTGTTGAATTGTTTCAAAGCGACAAAGATTCCATTTGCATTTTATGTTTTCCGTTTGTTCCTCTTTAAGGTGATTGTAAACATGATTGAAATAATTTTTCTCATTTACTGTCTCAAACTGACATTTTCCCCATTCACATTCAATTTTTATTAATTTTCTTATTCTTGAATCTGGCTGTTTTCGACTATTTTGTAAAATATAAAAAATTATTTTCTTGAAATTTGAATATTTTTATGGAATTACTTACAGTAAAACAGTCAAAGGTTTCTGTTAAAAGATAACAAAATTCCATTAAAAAATTTTTAAAAAAGAAATTTAAAACATACCTCAAGCTCCTTTAAATTACATTCATTTTCATCTAAATCAATTTCAGTCTCATCAATTTCAGGAATTTCAGTCATATCAAAATTATCAATACTGCAGCAAACTTCATCAAGCCATGATTTTATTTTCAGTTGCTCTTCACTAAGAATTTGTGGTTGTGAAATATCTGAAGATTTTGTTAAACTCTTTTTCTTCCCTCCTTTTACTTTTTTTCGCGGCATTTTTTTGCAATTATCAAATTTTCATCAAATATTAAAGATTTAAGAATTTTTTTGAAATCTTTGAAACTTCATTAACTTTTTAAGAACTTTACAGGTAAGATTTTGAATGTTTTCTTTCAAAAAATTGTATAAAAAGTATTTTTTGTACTAATGTTTTTGTTTTGTTAGTTGTGAAAATAAATATTTTTATGTGAAGTTGCCTGAGAGGTGTTTCATTATGAAAATTTTTTAAAACTTTGTAATTTAATTTAATGACATTCAATTTATTTATGAAATCAAAATTTTAAAGTAAATTTTTAATTTTTCAAGTAATTTTTTTAAAAACTAAATTGAAAAGTTAATTTAAAAGCAAAACAATTTCTGTAAGTATTTTTTGAAAAATGCGTTTGAATTGTAGAAAATTCATTAAGATTATTAAGAAAATTTCAAAACATTTTCACTTAACTATTAGCTTAATTTTACATTTACATAAAAAGAAAAGTTTTAAGTTTTTAATTCTTCATTTATTTATATTTATTAAAAGAATTTACAAATCTTTCTCAATTATAAATTTTAGAAAAGCTATTTATGAATCAAAATAAACTCTCCACGCTTTTTCTCGTTCATCAAAAAATTGTTTTACTTCATTTTTTCTTCTATTTGCTGGCCTTCGTTCATCTCTTCCATAGCTAAACATCTCATCTTCAGTGAAATCTTGTTGTTGCTTTTTCTTACTCGGTCCTTCTTTGAGCCAATCATCATCCAATTGACAAAATTTCTCAAAATCTGCATTTCTCTTTTTTGGATCTTTTATATCGTCGAAACTATATAAATTGCTGCTTTGATAATCAACAGTTGTTTCTTTAGGTTTTTTAGTATTTTTAACTTTTTGCTTCTTTTTCATTTTCTCATTGAATTTTTGAATATATTCAAGATAATTTGTGTAATTTTGTGGTTTATAAAGATTATAATCTTTATTTACTCTAAACATTGCTAATACTTCATCAACCATGTAAGGAAAAAGCCATAAAACTCCTAAAAATTGTTAAAAATTAATAAAAAAACTTCAAAGAATAGAAATTTAAAACTCACTATCAGATTCTCCTTTTTCATAAAGTAAATCTTTATGATAGAATAAAAATCCATCAAGATCAACACCATCAAAGAGTGGAAATTTTTGAAAGCAATAATTTATCTGATCTGGTCTTGTGAAATCATAACTTTCAATGAAACTCATTTTGTAACCACTCGTTTGATCAATTACTCCTAATTTTCTTTCATAAAATTTACTTCTTATCCAATAACGACGAAAACTTGTTTCAGACATTCTCATGTCATTATCATCATACCATAAGACATCAAGAATGTAAATTGTTTTATTCTTTTTGCAATAAACTCCATCAATTTGTGTATTTTTGGGAATATTTAGCATCAGATCCATAACTTTGTGACCATCACGTGAATGAACTTCTGAAAGTTTTTCTTCTTGTCGAGTTATTGAAACTCTTATACCTTAAAATCAAGACAAATTTAATTGAATTAAAATAATTTAAATATTAAAATTTTATTACCTTTTGGACATGGAACTAATAGATAATCTTCAAGATCTTTTGGCTCTTCCATCATCCATTTTGAAAACATTAAAATATTTTTAAACATTGGATTATGAACAGGTTCTTTTTGCTCTTGACCACTTTTGTATTTATCAGGATCAAAATCACTCACAATTGATTTCAATTCTTGTCTATAAGCTTCTTGTTCTTCTTTTTCTCTTCTCTTCAACTCTTCTAAGTATTGCTTTTGACATATTCTGAGTTCTTTTAATTGAACTATTTCTTGTGAATCTCCAGAGCCTGGTATTTGAAATGCATTTGACGAATAATCCATTTCAAATTTGTTGTTGACTGTTCTCAAATAAATTTAATTTTAAATATTAATTTTTGAAAATTTTTCTAATTTTTTCTTGCTTAAAAAATTTCTTTTAATTTCAAAGTTTATTTTTAATGGCAGAAAAGTTTTTAGTTCTTTTAAAACTTCAATTAAATTTTTAAATATTCATTTCACTTTGAATTTCAAATCAATTATTTTAAATTTGTAAATATTTTTCTTTAATTGAAATTCTAAAATAAATAATAAAATGTTAAGACAACTGAATAAATTTGCTTCTCAATTCAGAAGCAAAAAGAATTTACTTTTGCATCTATTCCTTAGTTTATTTTGATTTTGCCGATAACAAAGGAGAGTTGAAATAAAAATTGAGCATTTTCTCATAAAAGTTCGACGATAAAGGATGTCAAAAAAATACGGAGCGACAATTTTTCTTCTTCTTCAGCTATTATTGATTACAAATGGAGAATTGCTGAGGTAAATTTCTATATTTGATAAATTTTTTTGATTTTACGTCTTATTTTCTTCCACAGAATTCCTTTATATAAATTTGAATCTGCAAGACGCCATTTTCAAAGCGTAGGAACAGATCTTACACAAGTTCGACTTGCTAACGTGCAAGGACCTACACCAGAACCGCTGTCAAATTATCTTGATGCTCAATATTATGGACCAATTACAATTGGAACTCCTCCACAAAGCTTCAAAGGTATTTTTATTTACAAAGATCAAATTGATAATTTGTTATCATGTTTTTGTCTAATTCACAGTTGTTTTTGACACTGGAAGTTCAAATTTATGGATTCCATCGAAATCTTGCTCACTCTTGAATATCGCATGCCTTATGCATAATAAATACGACTCAAAAAAGAGTTCAACATTCGAGAAAAATGGAACAGCTTTTCATATCGAATACGGTAGCGGTTCACTTAGTGGCTTCTTGTCTACTGATACTGTCGGTGTAAGTATGAGTCAGATTATTTATTTGTGAATGTCTTTGTAATCTTATCACTTAAAAATGAAATTTATTATTCACAATTGATGTCAATTTTTTTATTTTCTTCTTTTTTTTCACTTGCATAAATTTATTGATTTTTATTGATGACTTTGTAAAGGGCAAAGTTTTCTTTATTTAATCTAATTAAAATATATTTTAAAAGAATCAGCAAAAGTGAAAAAATATATAGATAAAGAATTTTCAATGAATTTCATTAAATATTCAAATACCAAAATCAAATGATGATTAATCCCTAAAAGTCGTAATTTTAATATCATATATATGTGTTTACTACTCAAGTGTGAGTTAATAGCTTTCATAGTCTAGCAAACAGAATTGTTTTTACGGAAACGACAAAATTTCACCGATTCGGTAAAACAACTCTGCTAGTAACACTCGAGAACTTAAATTAATTTAAAGCCAAATTTTATTCTTAAAGTTTTCTCAATTTATCATCTCCTTTGAATTCACGATCACATTCTTGATTGTTTAAGTTTATTCTTATTTTGAATATACAAAACAATTCATAGTATAGATTATTTTAAGATGAACTTCTTTTGATTATCTTTTAAAAAACACAAAATTTTCAAATTCTAATTCATTGATGCAAAAATTTTGTTGCCAGTTTAACTAATTTTTTATTATTTTCTGATTGAACGTTACTAAAATTAGTTGAACATTTTAAATATTTTTTCTTATACATTTAATTCGATTCATTTAAATATTTTTACTTAATTTCGAACTTGTTTTTGTTACAAAGTTTGGATACCACGCAATTAGAATAAATTAAGAAAATACAAGAGAATGCTCGATAATTAAAAGTTCAAAGTTTCCAATTCTGAATAAATGACAAAAATCTTTAGAAAAACTGTTTATTCATTTAAAAAAAATTTGAGATAAAATTCTTTGTGATAATTTGAATCAAGGCATGAAAATTCTTTGTTTTTGGTTTGATTTCTATGTATGAATTTAAATAGACATTTAGTTCATTTAATTTTAAATTATATTCATTTTTCTTTCAATTAAATGAAATATGCTTAATGAAGTATCAATGAAAAATCCAAGGTGTGAGATCTCTTAGAATTTTTGCTTTCATTTCTTTTGAGTTTATTTTAATTAATTGATAAAATCAATTGGTAGTTTGTATTTTATTCAACTTCAATTTACTACAATAAAATAAATAAATTGAAAGCTTTTCTATTATATCTTGAAATCAAAGAGTTCTCAAGCCTTGTAGATTACATGAATGAAAATTTGTCATTGTTTTTTAAATTAAAACTTTTATATTCTCAAATATTTAATAACATTCTCTTCACTATGAAATTTTGAATGTTTTAATATTTTAAATTTCTAGATTGGTGATTTAAAAATTCAAAAGCAAACATTCGCTGAAGCTGTTTCTGAGCCTGGATTAGTTTTTGTTGCAGCTAAATTTGATGGAATCCTTGGTTTGGGCTATAAATCAATTTCAGTTGATGGTGTTGAACCAGTTTTCTATAATATGTACAATCAAGGATTAATTTCGGAACCAATTTTCTCATTCTATTTGAATCGTGATCCAAGTGGCAAAGAAGGTGGAGAAGTAAGAAATTAAAAAAAATCTTTTGTTCATCAAATTGAGTAAATTTTTAAATTTTTTTAGATTATTTTTGGTGGAAGTGATCCAAATCATTATGAAGGTGAATTCACTTATCTTCCAGTCAATCGCAAAGCTTACTGGCAATTTAAAATGGATGGCGTAAAAGTTGGAAATCAACAATTCTGTAATGGTGGATGCCAAGCAATTGCTGATACTGGAACTTCACTTATTGCTGGACCAACTGATGAAGTCACTGCAATTAATAAAGCTATTGGTGGAACTCCAATTTTAAATGGACAATACATGGTTGATTGCAGTTTAATTGAAAAATTACCGACAATTACATTCACTTTGGGAGGCAAGGACTTTGCACTAAATGGCTCTGATTATGTTTTGAGAATCGCTCAAATGGGCAAGACTATTTGCTTATCTGGTTTCATGGGAATTAATATTCCACCACCTAATGGACCACTGTAAGTATTTTTTTATCATTTTTATAAAAGTTTTGAAGTAGTTTCTCTTATGAATTAATGTTTTTCCTTTCAGTTGGATCCTTGGTGATGTTTTTATTGGAAAATACTACACAGAATTTGACTTTGGCAATGATCGTGTTGGTTTTGCAGTCACAAAATAAACTTGATGAAATTTTCAATGATATTTTTTAGAGGCTAGCAATCTCTCTATTATTCATAACAAAATAAAAATCATTTAACTTGTGTGCCAGTTGATCAAAAGAAATAAAAAAACAAACTTTAATCTCATAAACCATTTAAATCTTTTATTTATAAACATCAAATATTTTTTACATTTCCAGGTTCTTTAGCTAATGAAGCTTCTTTTACAAGTCTTGAAAGTTCTTCTGCATCATATCCAATTAATTCTTTTAAATTGCACACAAATTTGTAAACAAATCTAGACAAAATAAAACTTGTAAGAAAATTTTTCAATAAATATTTATTCTTCTCTCACCTTTTCCCTTGAACTTTAGAAATCATATCACCATCATAATAATACCTCAATGCTCTTGATAATTTTTCATAATTCATTGCTGGTTTATTTTTCCTTTCACCCCACAATTGAGCAACATATTCAGGATCATTAAGTTTAAATTCACCAGCTGTTCCAACCCATTCAATTACTGACACATAATCTTTATCAGTTAAAATTTCAAGAAGAAATTGCCATAACTGAATTTGACCATTATTTCCATTTCTGTTGTCTGATCCAATGTGCATTACTGTTCGAAAAATAAATTTAGTAAACTGTGATTTGAAATTTTTGATATATTTTCAAAGCTGGAAAAATTTTATATCCTATCTTTGCATAATATAAAAAAACTTTTTTGAGAATTGTCGACAAAAGTGAAGTTTTGATTTATAAAATCTAAATATTATGAAAAATATATACAGAAAAAGTAGAAAGGAGAGAACTTTACAGCTTTTTCTTACAATTATAATTCAATGTTTGCTTTATTATATGCAGAAATATCTTTTTCTTCTGCATAAATTTGCACTTTGTGCACATTTGTTTTTAATATTTAGTTAAAATTTTTCCAAAAAAATTAAGAATATCTTGGTGAGCAACAGTGTCCGAAATCTTTTTTAATTTAGTCGCGGCCAACTAAAACTCAAATAAAATTTAGTCGATTAAATTATAGGCAAAGAATTAATTAAATTTTTTTTCGATTAGTGCTTTTTTTTTATTTGATTGAATTTTAGTTAGACGCGACTAAATTATAAACTGTTTTGGGCTCTTTTTACAAGGTGTAGAAACTATCCGGATATTTAAAGATTATCTCTGAAAAAATATCTCTAATATCTGCAAATATCCCTAATTATCTCTTAAATCTCTTAGTTTCCACACCTAGTCTTTTTAATAAGTATATTTAAGACAGTAAGTGCAAAATAAATACAAAAAATATGTCTTTTGATTTAAAGTGAAAGTATTTTTGAAAAATTTTCAAGAAAAATCAACTCATGATATCAACAAAACAAAGTAAATATTGAAATTCAGAAATTTTGTATGAAAAATATCAGATCAGAATTTGTTAGAATTTTTGATAGAATCATTTCTTTTTGTACATTTCTATATTTTCCGAAATTAAGAATAAAATTTATTTGATTCATTTTAAAATTTAAAAATTTCTTCTTACTTGGCTTTTGATTTCTCTTTAATGATCCATTATTTTCATCTTTTTCATTATCATCAAGTACAGCAATGTATCGATGTTTTCTCAACATTTCAAAATGCGTGTAAAAAGTCTCAAATTGATCTGAATTGACTTTTTCTTTAACTTGTTTATGAGTTAATTGACACAATTCATTTCCTGTAATTTTCCAATCATCTAATTTGACATTTGTAAGATTAAATTTAAGAATTGCCCAGGAAATCTATTTAAAAAAATAAATTATTTAAAAATTTAAAGATTTAAATTTTTCTTTCCATACCCAAAATTGTACATGAGCGACAGTCCAATCTTGAGGATCTTCTGTTGCTCCAATTTTTGCCAATTCATTTTTAAATACATAATCAACTGTCCATTTGCTGTTTATTAATTTTGATGGTGATTTCAATTGATCACTTGATGATTCATTTGAAAAATCTTCAGAATTTTGTGTCAATTCTGATTCAATTTTTCTATAATACTTTGTGATTTCTTCTTCAGTTGGTTTAAGAACATCAACAATGTTAATTCTCTTTTTATCCCATTGAATTTGAATGTTTATTTGAACCAAACCAGTGTCTGAATTTAAACACTGTTCTGTTAAATTTTGATCTTCTTGAAGCTAAAAATAAGAAGTTTTTGATCATCATCAAGAAAATTTTCTTTTTCAATCAAAATACTAACTTGTTGTGAGTCTTGCAAGAATATTTCAAAATTTTTCATTTTTGTACCGATATGTTGTTCCACTAAATGTCTTAAAATAAAAGAAAAATTAAAAACAAATTTAAGAAACTTTCTCAAATTGTTTTTACTTTAATTTTCCCAAAGGATCTGTGATTAACATATGAAAAATCAAAACATCACTTTCATCACAATCATCATCAAATTCACTCAAATTTGATCCATTACTGTTCATTTTTAATAATTTATTTTAATTTTTTACTTCCTGTTAAAATTTTTTTTATTTTTGCATCATTTGATGCAAAGTTTTGTTTACATTAAGTTCATTTGACCCTCAAGTTTATTTTTTCCGATTAAAAATGAGTAAAAAGTAATACAAAAAAGTGTAATAAAATGATAAAAATTTAAATTATTATCACCAAAAAATGAAGTCTCTAGTCATTTTTGCAATTTTTCTTCATCTTCTTTTCTTACTCAGTATTTTCTATATTTACTTTCGAACAATAATAGTTCAAGATTTAAAACCTTTAAAATCTCTCAATAATCCACCAGCAAAGAGACTTGTTTTGATTGTTTCTGATGGACTCCGAGCGGAATCATTTTTTGATCAAAATTGCAATCGAACACCATTCCTCAAGAATATTTTGCTTACAAAAGGATTAATTGGAGTTTCACACACTCATGTACCTACTGAATCAAGACCTGGTCATGTCGCTTTAATTGCTGGCGTTTATGAAGATCCATCATCAATTTTTAAAGGTTGGCAAGAAAATCCAGTGGAATTTGATTCAGTTTTTAATCGAAGTGAAGTAAGTAAAAATTCATTAAACTTTTAGAAAGTAAAAATATTTTAACATGTCATAAAGTTAAATTTATTGAATATAAAATGTGAACTTTATGCCACTCATAACATTTTTTTTATACAAAATTTTTATGCCTCATAAATACTTTCTTCTTGCATAAAGTAAGTTTTTGAGAATCAACTTTATGCTAGTTATAAAATTTCTTTCTCCGTGTTAATAATGAATTTCTAAAATAGTTTTAAACTAAACTTTCTTTAAAAACTAATAATAAATAGTGGTGATTAAAAGCTTCATAAGTTAGTGATATGTTTTCAAGGGGAATCGTACAATTCCCCACTAATCATTTGCCCACAATCGTTTCCCCACGATCAATTCCCCACTGTGACGTTTCCCCACTATCATTTGCGCACTGTGACACTTGCCCACGATCAGTTACCCACAAATCATTTCCCCACTAACGGATATTCGAAATAAACAACAGTTCATGAAAAGAAAAGTTATTAATGCTTAAAAATAGTTTCAAATATTTCCAGTTTATTGCAAGATGATACTGGTTACAATTATAAATTTTTAGCAAAATTGGCAAATTGTCCTACATCGGTTTTCAAGATAAAATAATTTATATCAAACATATCTTCGAGTATCTTAATCTGAAACATTGTTGAACAAGGTGTTATGTTCTGTGACACAGTCAATTAAAATTTTTATAACTTTATCCAGGCGTAGATACACGGTGCTCTGTTTGGCTTTCATTTACTCTTTTATGCTCTTTATTGATCAATGTTTGTTTTATGTTACTCACTTTTTGTATGTTCACGCCTGGAACTTCATTACACTTAAAGCTTCAATAAATTTAGGGTTCAGACTTACGAAAAATGTCTCTAATTAATTCAGATTTTATTTTTTTCAGAAATTCTTGTGTAATTTTTAAAATAATTGACTGAAATATAAATTTGCAAAAAATTTCACTGAGATAAATAAAATCTGAATTAATTAAAAACATTTTTAGTAAGTCAACTTGCATGCAAAGTTGTTATATAGACGGTCTATATTCGTCTATGTGAATATTTACAAAAAATTCCGCTATGAAAATTGTAGATGGCGCTTCAAAACGATCTAAGCGACATCTACAATTTTCATAGCGGAATTTTTTGTAAATATTCACATAGACGAATATAGACCGTCTAAATAACAAATCTGCTTGCATGTAACTTGATCAAGTATATAAGCAGGCCTGCGTTCAAGTCTAAACCCTAAAAACATGATAAAAACTCAAAATTTTATATTTCATTCTTTTGTCAATTTCTCACTTTTCAAAGTTTTATGATATTGAATCAAATTGATTTTTAAACATTTTTATAAAAATTTCAATAAATTATTTTAGATAACTTATGCATGGGGAAGTCCTGATATTGTTCCAATGTTTTCAAAAGGTGCAACTCCTGGTCGAGTAATTACAGACACTTACGGTTCAAGTGATGAAGTTTTTGGAGAAAATTCACCAACATTTTTACTAGATAAATGGGTTTTTGATCGTGTTAAAAAATTTTTATCATCAAATTCAGCTGAAAATTTAAAAAAAAAATCTGGAGTTGTCTTTTTTCTTCATCTTCTTGGCATGGACACAAGTGGACATGTTCACAAGCCACATTCGGAAAAGTTTTCTGAAAATTTAAAGTTTGTTGATCGTGGAATTGAAGAAATTGTAGAATTGATTGAAGAAATATTTAATGACAATTCAACAGCTTTTATTTTTACATCAGATCATGGAATGACTAATAGAGGCTCCCATGGTGCTGGTCATCAACATGAGACTGAAACTCCTTTCTTAGCATGGGGTGCTGGTATTAATTATTGGAAAATTGCAAAAAATGATTTTGTCACTAGAACTCATATCACAATTGATGGTCAAAATATTCCAAGATATGACATTCAACAAGCTGATGCAGCACCATTGATGTCAACACTTATTGGCTCAGCTGTTCCAACTAATAGTCACGGAAAACTGCCATACATGTATCCAAATGTTTCAAAAATTTATCTCGCAAATGCTTTTTCTAACAATGCTTATCAACTTCATGCAATGTATCAAAAGTTGCACGAACAAGCACTTTTAAAAACTTTTAAATTCTCATTCAATACTCGAGAAAGTAAACTTGAAGATGAAATTAATTTTTTGGATGAACAAATTAAACTTTCTTTCACACTTAAGGATTATGATGATATTGTAAGTAAATTTTCATCAATGGAATTTCAATTTAAAAGTTATGATTAAATGCAAAACAGTTGATTTGATTTCAAAATTATTTTAATTAAAAACTTCAAAAATAAGTTAAAATATTTTAAAATTTGTATTTATTGATGCAGCTCACTTTTAGTTTCTAAGAATTGCCTTCTGGTTCATTATTGATTATATAATGTAACATTATTAAAACAGATTATAATATCATTGCTTTATTCAATTAAATTTGAGAAACAAAAAACTGTTATAAATTTTTGACTAAGCGCCATCTATTATTAAAACTTTTTTTATTAGACCAAGTTCAAAAATAATTAAGATCAAGATCAAACTTTATTCTAAGATCAGATCAATTTTTCATCTAAGATCAAGATTAATACAAAAATTAAGATCAGATCAAATTTAAATATAAGATCAAGATCAAATTTTATTAAAATCATTACAAAAATTAAGATTAAGATCAAACTTAATTCTTAGATCAGTTCAAATTTTTATTAAGATCAGATCATATTAAAATCTAAATTCAAGATCAAATTTTATTAAGATCAATACAAGAATAAGATCGAGATCAACTTTAGAACTAAAATCAAGTTCAAACTTTAAACTAAGGTCAATACTTATTTTAGAACTAAAAACGAAATCATAATTTTATTAAGATCAATTTTAAATTTAATATTAAAATTAATTAAAAGTAGGATTAAAATTTAATATGAAAACAACACTTTCAAAAATCTTAATTTAAAAAATTTAAATTCTAAAATAATTTTTTTTCTTTCCTATTTTTAGATAATAAAATCTCATGATCTCATAAAAGCTGTATATGAAGCAATTGAATATTTCCAAATGTATTATAAAAATGAACTTCTTGTTGCACTAACATTAGCAATGACTGGATGGATTACATTACTTTATCAATATGTTATGAATTCCTCAATAACTTTAAAATTGAATAGAAAAATTTTCATCATTGGTTCATCAATTATTGGCTTAATAATTTTATACAATAGTTTACAACAAGCACCTGCAGTTGTTGTTGGATATTTTGTTTTACCTGTGATCATATGGATGATTGTGCTGTCAAATTTTAATGAAAATTCTCTTGAAAATTTAAAGTAAGAAAAATATTTATTCCTTAAAATATTTTTTAAATTTTTCTTTCTCTGTTTAGGAATTTAAATCATTTCATCATAGCTGTAATTTGCATTTTATTTGCTGAACTTTTTGTCTATTCTTTCTTCGAACGACGAATTTTAAGTCTCGCATTGATATTATACACTGGAAGTATCACAGCTTATGCAATAAGAAAGAAACTTGAACCAAAATTAAAAACTTTAAAATATTTCTCATCAGCTGTTTGCCTTGGAATTTTTCCTCTTCTTAAAGTTGTCGATAAAGACAACAAAAATTCAATTTTACTCGCATTGGGAACAATTTTTTGGATTTTTCGTTCAATGGATTATGTTTATCTTAAACGATCAAGTTGGATTAGCATTTTACAGACATTTTTGCTTTTTACTGGTGGACTATTCACACTTTACATTGTTTTTCATTTAGATGCAGGAAATGGTTTAGAATTTTATCAGCAAATAATTTCATGGATTTTACTTGCATCGCCAATTTTGATAATATTTGGACCAACAAATATGGAAATTAAATTGAAATTAATTGGAAATGGCTTTAGCATTGCTTACATTTTGATGTCAATTTCATATGAGCCACTTTTTCTGCTCTCATTTTTTGTTCACATTTACAGTTGGGTTGAAATGGAATTAATCATTTTTAGACGAATGAAACAATTGAAAGATTTTGAATTTGAAAATTTAAAAGACGAGAGAAGACGAAAAATTGACTTTAATGACATTCGATGTGTTTTAGTTTTTGTAAGTTAAAAAAAATTCTATAAATTTTTAAAATAATTAATTTTCTATCTCTTTTCAGCTTCTTTATTTATTAATTTCATTCTTTGGAACTGGAAATATGGCAACAGTTTCATCATTTGATCCGAATTGGGTTCGATGTTTGGTGACTGTTTTTTCACCATTTTTAATGACAATTTTAATCATCATTAAGCTTGCAATTCCAATTAAACTTCTTTCATGTTGTTTTCGTGCAATTCACATTGCATTGCGTGTTGACACAAAGAAAGTTTTTGTTATAATGCTCATCATTTGTGACATTATGTGCCTCAATTTTCTATTTCTTGTGAAAAATAAAGGCTCATGGCTGGATATTGGAACATCTTTGTCACATTTTATCATCATGGAAGCAACAGTTGTGATTTTAATTCTTTTTTATGGATTTGCACATTTTTTGACTTCATTCCAAATAGGAAATAAGAGAGTAATTAAACTTGAATAAATAATGTAAAATCAGTAATATTAACCCTCAGAGACGTGTTAGAAGCGCATTTTCCCTTAAAACTCAGTGTTTTTGACATACTTTCTTTGCTTTTCACCTGAATAACAGAAGAATTTTTTATAATAAAGTGACTTTCTCTAGGTCAGTGGCCGGCCATCATGGGTCATCATGGTGAAACATTTTTTTTTCACTTAAAATCATAAGTATCTTATGAAAACCACATACTTTCTTTGCTCAAAAATACAGAATTTTGTGTAAAATACTGATCTGATACGGGAAAATGCGCTCTTAACACGTCTCTGACGGTTAATATTACTGATTTTTATTAAGATATGTACTTTAAAATGCATTATAATTGTATGAATTTTTTTTTTGTTTATTTTTTGTTAGTTTGTTTAAATGCTTATTGAACGTCATGTTGTTTGGTCTTAAAAAAGGAAATTCTAATAATATTTAGCAAAGTTAGAGACTGTTGAATTTGATTCTATGTCATTTTTATATTGAAAATAAAATCCTTATTTTTGCTCAAATTTCATGAAAAAATCTTAAAATATAATTTTTGACTTGAGAACATCGTTATGATGATTTTATTGTTGTCAAACCTTTTAATCAAGTCATGTATTAGTTTATATTCAACAACTTTATTAATCTTAAATCAAGGCCTGAGAACTCTTTTTGCTTACTCATTTTTTGACTTAATTTTATTTCTTTGTCAAAATCTCGATTTTGCAATTATAATCTTTGTTTTTTATGATTGATTCTTTGCTTTTAAAAGTAAATAAATGATTGTGCATCAAAATATCAGCCGAAATATGGTTAATTTTAAAAATTTGGGATCAAATATTTTTGAAAGAGTTCTCAGGCCTTGAATCAAATATGTTTCTTTGACTATGAAATTTGAAAAACACAAATGTGAAATTCGTTTACATTTTAAATTTAAATATAATTTAAATCAAATCAATTTTCATTTCGAAAAATCAAAATAAATTGAAAACGTTGAAAAAATAAATAAAGAGTGAATTATAAAAACTATTTCTATATGTTAAGTGATTTTAAATGATTTTCTTTGCATATGATAATTCATTTTTAATAAGTTGTAAAGGAAACATTAAAGAAAAAATTCTGTGCTGACTTACACTTCTATAAAATATAAAGCTTGTTTTACGAAAAAAAATGGGAGAATTTAAAATAAAAAAATTTTATGCACTGAACCATCAGAGAATATTTAATTTTCTATTTTTATATCACAACAACTGTTTTTTATTTTCATTGCATCAACAGCTGATAAAACAATTTTTATAGACGCTTAATCTGTAATAAAATAATTTCTATTTTTCAATAAAACACTTTTAAACATTTTTATTTTATATTTTTTAAAGTTCAAAGCTAAGCAAAATAAAAATTGATTCCATTTCTATCCTATTCTTTGGATAATGCAAAAAAAAAAATTTGAACATTAAAAAGTTTTATTGACTTGCAGGAGTATAAAGTCCTTTTTTGATACTTCTATTTCTAACATTTTCCATAGTTTTGAGAGTTAAACTAGTCAAATAAGATGGAACAAGAAATCTTAAAAATTGAGTAATGACTTGAAAAATAACATGTGGAAAATATCCAGTTGTATAAGGAGCACTGTCAACAGTCAAAAGTGCAGATTCAACATATTTGTCAGCTTTCGGTGCCATCAATGTTCCTTTCTTTAATCTTGTCATGTTTGTAGCTACTGGACCTGGCAGAATGCTTTGAACTTTAATGCCATGTTTTCCATATTCCATTGACAAATCTTCAGAGAATTTGTGAGCAAATGCTTTTGTGGCAGAATAAACAGTCATACAACCTGCTGGAATAATTGCCGAGAGTGATGAAATATTGATAATCAGGCCTTTTTTACGTTCAACCATATGTGGCAAAATAATGCTACACATCATTGGAATTGACATAACATTGCACTGAATCATGTCCTTTATCAACTGTTCACGATTGGGAATTGAAAGAAAATAATCGGGAGTAATATATGCCATGCCGACATTATTGACCAAAATTCCAATTTCTTTGCCTTGAATTTTTTCTCTAATTTGTTCATAAATATCAGTGCCTGATGTGAAATTTGCTTGAACAACAAATGTTTCAACATTGAACGTTTCACTAATTTCTTTTGCAACTGTCTCCAATTTAGAGAGTGTACGTGATACTAAGACAATGTTCAATCCTCGCTTTGCAAGCTAAAATAAATAATAAATAATCAATTAAAGTACATTTTTTAACCTTTGAGTGAGAGAAAAAATTGTTTATTTTATGATAAGTAATAAAATGTCATTTTTAGTAAATGTTTGAAGATGCGATGAATAAAAATTCATTGTTAAGGTCAAAAGAAATTTTCCTGTCTCAAATAGACAGAATTGAAAAAAATTTTAATTTACTTTTGCTCAAGGTTATGAATTTTTAATCAGAAATTTTGATACATTGCTGTCATTCATAGACATTGTAATTTAATAAAATCAGACATAAAGATACAATTTAAAAAAACTTTTAAAAAACAACGTTTTTCTTGCCAACTAAAAAGAAGAAAATAAAGTTTGCTCCCCGTTTCAGAATCTTCGTTTGAATTGATAAACTAACAGTGACAAATTTTATGATCATCATGATACATCCAAAACGAAAAACGTTGGGCGCATGGAAAATTTTAAATTTAAGATAAAAAGTAAAATAGCTATCCAGGTTGATTCTAAATGTAAATAACTAATTTTAATAAATAATATATTAGTCTTAACCAATTAAATTTACAAGCAAATTGCCTGTTTTTTACAACGCTGCACAGCTTTGATTTATCTTTAAAACTTATAGAATTTTCTTCAATTAATTATTTATTGAGATCAAACGTTGAGAACTTTTGAATTTTCAATTTTATTTCTATGTGAGAATTGAAATAAATTTAATTTTTATTTATTCAAAGTTTTTTGATTTGAGGCAAAGTGAAATACTTTGATAATACACAGTCAAGTTTCAAGCTCGCTTATTTACTTCTTTTGGTGAATTTTGCGGTAAATTTTACTTACAAACTTTTTGACAAAGTTGATTTAAAGCTGACTGTTTTAACTTTCATATTAGCAAAAACTTTCTTTATGAATTTTCCAAGAGGTTAGAACTCTTGATAGCGAAAACAAAGTAACCATTGAAACTCAAAAATTTTGTACGAAACTAACAAAAAAAAAAAAATTTGTTATTTTGTTAGATTGTTAATTTGATAGTTTTTTGATATTTTGTTAGATTTTTTGATAAAGTTCTTCCCCCTTGAAATTTTCATATTTAATAAAATTTTGTTAAAACTTCTTCTGCTGCTTCAAGTAATTTATCGCGTTATAATTTAAAAAAGATTAAAAAAACACTAAGCTTTTCTTCAACTATTAGAATGTAAAAGGTACCAAAAAGTAATATAAACTCAAACACAAAGTTTTTGAAATCTTTTGAACAACTGAAATTTTAAATGTTTGTTTTGTTTGCAATGTAAAATGTTTGTAAATTAATTTTTATTGAAAATTTACCAAACTAAACTTTATTACTTAATGAATGAGTTTTTTTCATGTTCAATCCTTTTATTCTTACAATATTTACTCATTAAATATGTAAATAATTCATAAAATAATTATTGTTAGTATACACAAAGTGTCTAACTCTTGTTTCACTAATTTACTGCTCATTCATAAAAATTGAGCGTAAATCATCACACGAATGATTTTCATTGTCAATAATGCCGACAAAGTATCATCTTGTAATAACAACAATGCACTTTTTCGAATGTTAGCAAATTGCAATTTGTGCATAATTAAAGTTTTTTTTTTCTCTCACATCTCTCTAATGGACATCATCAGCAAGTTATTGAACACTTACAAAGAGAGAATTATTCATTAATCTAATAACTGCCTGCATTTCCTACTTAATTTTTCTCTCTCACACATAGATTGAGTCGTTTGTGCGTTCATTTTTATTATACTCACAGATCGTGCATATTCTTTTCCAATTCCATCAGTAGCGCCAGTCACAACTACAAAAAAAGAGAGAGAGAGAAAAAACCGGCATTATTAAATTCTAATTTTAATAGAAATAGGAAAAAAAGTTGTCAAGGTGGTTTAGATGAAATTTACTTTATTAAATGCAATTGCATGCAAGGAAGAGAAATTTTTCGAAAATAAAAAATATTTTGAATGAAGCGTAAGATAAATTTGAAATTTCTTTCACGCTTTACTTATTATAAAATTTATTTTTCAAAAAACACGTGGTTTAAATAAATGGTTGAATTTTAAATTATTTCAATATTACTTAACAATAAAGGAGTCAGTTTATGGTGAAAAGAGTAAGGAGAGTTTAAAATAACCAAAACACATTTTAACATTATTTAACCAAGGTGTGAAAACTATTTAAATTTTTGTTTCTTTTGCTAGAATCAAGGGGTTAGAACTCTTGATAGCGAAAACAAAGTAACCATTGAAACTCAAAAATTTTGAATGAAACAATCAAAAAATCTAACAAAAATTTAACAAAATTTTTTTTAATTTGATAGTTTTTTGTTAGATTTTTTGATAGAGTTCTTCCCCTTTTTCATCCTTTTTAAAAATGCAAAAAATAGATGTTGATTTTTCTTGAATTCGATAGAAAACAAATTTTTCCCTTGATTGCATGTAAAAGTCATTTTTTGTCAATCTAGTTATTCAACTCGATTCGATAATAATATTTGATTACAATGCAATTGCTATGAAAAAAAATTCACATATGGAAAACACAAAATTAAAGCAACAATTCAATTAATTATTCAAGCAGACGGATATACTTTAAAAATCGATACGATGTAAGCGATATTTTGTGAATGTGCTGCCATAATGAGGGCAAAGTATTATAAAAGGAATATCAAATTAGTTTCACCTTTAATTTTTTGAGTTTGATGAGTAAACACATTTTTTAAAGTGATAAGAAAAAATGTTGATAAGTTTTGACTTACGTGCCCATTGTCCGTATTTTTTAAAATCTGTAGATTTTCCATTTAATAGTGGTCCAATAAATTGTTGATAAAGAAACCGTAAAACACCGCAAATTAATTGCAAAGAAACTATAAAAACACAAAATGTCGAAAGAAATCCGCAACTAGACATTTTTGATATCAAATTTTTCTTTTAATCAAAAATATTTCAAAATGCCGGTCTAGAGGAAAAATTTTTACTCTCACTTGTGCTCGATTCAGTTAATAAATGTCTCTTGACAACGCGAGGGTGATAAGACGACTGAATTGAAAAAGTACTAACATTATTTTTAGAATAGGAAGCACATGCGCACATTGAGTGAATGAGTAAATGAAAATAATGAGAGTGAGAGTGAAATGAAAAAAGAGAGTTGAATTTTTTGTCATTCTATGAAATTATTTTAATTTGATAATTTTTTATTAATTCGACAAATTCATATCTAAATAATTAAGTTCTCAACATTTGACAAATATATTCATAGTTAACTCTTCTTTAAAAGATTTTTACTGTTCATTTAAATTTTTTACCTAGTGTAAATCTATTTTCTAGGGTACAAAAACGTTTGATGAATAAAAGAAAAATTTAATTGGAAAAGAATTTAGTTATTCGAAGCGCATTTTTCTGGAAAAACTTAATTCTTTAAAAGAAAGTTTTTGGATGGACATGAGCCATTCTATGTACCTTTTTTTGAATAATTTGTAACTAATAATTTCATCAACTTTTTTGTTTTCTGTAAAATAAAATTATTCAAATTTAGTTAGTTACAACTGAAATTTAAAACGATTTTAGAGTCTGCTATTTTTTATTTTATTGCATAACTTTTAGGCGAAATATTTGAAAACATTAAGTATACTCAGTGTTGTTACACAGGCGGCCTGTGATAATATTTACAAAAAATTCCGTTATGGAAATTGTAGATGGCGCCTAAATAACTTTAAAGCGGCATCTACAATTTCCATAGCGGAATTTCTTGTAAATATTATCACAGACAATCACAGGCCGCCTGTGTAACAACACTGAGTATACTTCTTAACACATTCTTCCTTCATTTAAACATAAAGTATTCGATTTTTATCTTCTCTATTAAAGTAAATAAAAAATTTTAAATTCCTTAATATAATGTTTATGTAAATAAAAACATTTACAGGTAATTGAAAGTTTTTAAAGATTTATTCCATTTTCATTCTCAATTAAGAAAATCTTTTTGTATATAACCTGAAAAATTTAAATTTCAAACATCATTCTGACAAATTTAATTAAACAATCAACAACAAAAATTTATAAAAGAAATTTAATTCTTAAGCTTTTTTTAAAGAAAATGGATAAAATTGTCATTACTTCAATCTCAGGAGCTGAAACATCATGCGATCCTCAAACAATAGAAATTACTGAAGCTCCAGTCACTGAAACACATCTTGAAAAAAACATCGCTGATATGACTGAAGAACATGATCGTCTTCAAAAGATTCTTGAACGTCATGTTTTAGAAATTGAAAGATTAGAGTCAGAATTAAAAACATCAAAGCAGCAACTTGTATCAGCTATTAATGCCAAATGTGCAGCAATAGTAAAATATGAAGAAGTAAATCAGAAAATGCTTGAAATTGATTTTAAAGAGAAACGAATGGATCAAGAAAAAGCATTGATGGAAAGTCAAATAAAAATGCTCACAAATGACTTAAATCGAAATGTTCAAGAGCTTCAACAACTTCGCATGGATTCATCAATTAGAATTGTCACATTGGAAGGTAAATTACATGAAAAAAGTGAAGAACTCAACATTTTAACTTTACAATCATCACAATTACGTGAATCAAATGAAACTTTGACAAATAAAGTCAAAGAATTGTCACAACAAATTTTAACACTAAATGATGAGTTCACGACAACAATCAAAAAATATCAAACTGAATTATCAGCAAAATCTCGCTTAGTTGAACTTTATAAAGGTAAAAATGAAGATGCTATAAATCAACAGAAAGAAATTACTGATACAATCACAGAATTGAAGAATGCACTCAATGAAGCGACTGAAGAATATGGAAAACTTGAGACAAAAACAAAAGCTGATGAAATTCAACATCAACTAGACATTTCAGCTCTTAACAGTGTCATTGAAGAACTTAAAACTGAACTTCGTCATGCAAATCATTTACTAAATGCCTTGAAGCAAGAAAATGTTCAAATTGCAGTTGAAAAAATTTGTCCAAGTGTCAGTAAAAATCGTCATTCAATTAGTTCAGTTTATTCAATGTATGTTAATGCTAATGAAGACTATGAACAACTCTCAGTTGAGCATGAGCAATTAAAACATCAATTTTCACAAGTTGTTGATGAAATTAAAGACAAAGCTCCACAAATTCAGAGAAATCAAATTGAATTAACAAAATTAAGAGAAGAAAATGAAGATTTACAAGCTTTTTGTGAATCCTTAAAAATTGATCGACTTAATTCACAAGAAAAAATCAATGGATTACTTCAAGAAGTGACAAAATTGAGTGAGAAAGTTAAAGAATTGCAGCAAGAAAAAACTCTCATGAGTCATCAAGTTTGTGAACTTTTAAATACTGGTGATGAAAATAAGAAAAGTGATTTAAGCACTTTCAAAAATATTGAAGAACTTCAACAAAATAATATTCAATTGGTGAATTTAGTAAAAGATTTATCAACAACAATTGAAGAACTTGAAAAGAAGAAAAATGTTAAAGAAAATTCAAAAAATGAAATTAAAACTTTGGATACATCAAATCAACAAATTGAAACAAAATTGGCACAACCAAATACTGATCATCTCACAGAAAAGATCAAAGATCAACAAAATCAGATTGAATCACTTAATAATCAACTTACAGTTCTAAAAACTCAAAATTCTGAAATTCAAGCAATAAATTTCAAACTTAAAACACAACTTGAACATTCTGATGGTCAATTGAAACTTCAACAAAAGAATTTTGACATGATGAAAAAGAAAATGCAAACAATTGAAGAAAAGAATAAAAATTCATTGACAACAATTACAAAATTGGAGACAACTTTGACTCATATGAGAGAACAACTTCGTGATACATCAATGAAATTGACAAAAGCTGAAAATTCGCTTTCAAATTTGACTTATGAAAATAAAAATCTCATCAGAAGTGAAGCACAACATCGTGCAAATTTTGAGTGTCAACAAAAGCAGTCTCAAATTAATGGACATTTAGTTACAAATTTAGAGTTTATTCGAGCTTCAATTGAAAGAATTGAAAATTCAGGAAGTGCAATGAAATTGAAAGAAAAATGTGAAGAGCTTGAAAAGCAACTTGATGATGAAAGAAACAAATTGAAAGATTTTGAAAGTCAAGCAAGTGCTGAAATTGAGCAACTTGAAAATGAATCACAATTGATGGAAAATGAAATTTTAAGATTGAAAGAAATTTGTAAAGAAAAATCGACTGAAATTGAAAATTTAACAGCAAAACTTGAAAAGTTTAAGAGAATTGGTGAAAGTGAGCAATCAGATAGTTCAGAAAGTGATTCAGAAGTTGCAAGATTAAAGGAAAATGTTTCAAAATTGAGAAAAGTTGGGAAACAATATCGTGAAGAATGTTTTGAACTTCGTAGTCAACTTGAAACAGCAAGAAATAAAAATGAAGAACTTCAAAGTGCAAAATCTAAGGAAGAATCAATGCGAAATTTATTGACAAAAGCAAAAAGCATGATTTCAAAATTAAATGAAGAAAAGGAACAATTGAAGCAAAAATTGAAAGGTGAAACTGTGGAATTTTTATCATGCGAAAGTCAAAATTCTACTTTGACTGATTTAAACATGAGTTTTACGAGAGATGAAATTCCAAGAACAAGCACAAAAAAGAGAAATCGTTATGATGATGATGACGATGATGAGACAATTCAAGAATGCAGTGAGAAAAAAATTAAAGCTGATCAAGTTGAGAGTTTCGAAAAAAATAATGGTTGTAAATATCCAATGATTGAATAAGTTTCTACTATTAAAATTTTAATGAATTGTAATAAAAATGAGATAAAATAAACCACTTATTGAAAAATTAATTTTTTTTTGTAAGAATAATTGATAATGTATTTTAATATGATGAAAATAAAAATTCTTTAAAAGAAATCTGAAAAAATTTAGTTTTTTTTTAAATTGTTTCCAGTGTTGTTCACAAAGTCCAAAGCAAATCTGAGAAGGCAATATATTAAAAATTTTAATTCAATAAATTCGTTATAAACTCCGAATAAAAAAATCTGCTTATTTTCATGTATATAATCAGCGTTTGCAGAAAATTTTCTTCAAAGTGTTTGCATACTTACAGAATCGTTCGCAAATTCTAACAGCAGAAAGTTTTGATATATTGTATACAAATTTTCATGATAAACTGAAGATTTCATTTCAAATTATCTATTGGTTTTGTGGCCAATGTTCAATTAGTTCATTTTCTTACTCCAATTTTATATTAGATATTATTTTTTGGACAAATTCGAATATTAGGTAACATAAAGAAGTAAAGATAAAGTTGCTTAACATTTCATAAAAACAATTTTGACTATGTACGATAGAGGAATGAAAAGTTTGCGTTATGTACTTTCTAAACAGCCCTTATAAGAAAATGTTTTTTTTTTGTTAACAATTTCCTTTAACAAACTTTATTAAAACTGAATTTATTTTTCAGTTGGATTTCAATGTTAGACCTAAGCACAATTATGAATTTTTATCATTTTTATTTAATTTTATTTTCACTTGTAAAATATTTAAAAGCTCAAATGTTTGCAGCTCCGAATATTTTCATTTATGACGTTTGTTATTGTGTGACAGCAGGAAGTTGTATTAATAATGTTACATTTACAAATAACAACAGTCAAACAACACGAAGACCGCGTAAATAAAAATATTTTATTGAATTTTAAATGAAATATAATGAATTTTTAACATTTAAGCAATTGAAAATGCTGATGGAACACTTCATGAAAGAATTTATGTAAATTTTAGAATATATTTTGTTGAATTCACTAAATTATATTTTTTGCATTTTAGAAAATTCAAAATAATGGAAATGAAAATAGTTCATTACCTTTAAACTTCAATCCTTATGTTATGCCAGTTTCAACAGGAATTAGATTAGGTCAGTAAATATTTTCTAATTAATTAGCATAAAGTAAATTTTTTTAAATGAAGTTGTTCAAAATATGACTTCATGTGAAAATGGTCTAGAACTTTGTTGTCCATCAACTGGTTATGGTAAGAATTATATACACTGAGAAAAATGTTTTTTAGCTGGTATAAAGTTTGTGCCAATAAAGCACAATTATGAGTCCTAAAAAGCAAACTTTTTTAGGCTTATAAAGATTTTTATGACGCTTATAAAACTTTTTTTAACAGTTATAAAAATTTTTATGACTCTAATAAAGTTTGCTTTTTAGGACTCATAACTGTGCTTTATTGGCACAAGCTTTATGCCAGCTAAAAAACTTTTTTCTCAGTGTAGTTCCACATATTTTATTTATTAAAAAGTTACTTTTTATATAAAAAAGGTTGTGGCATTAGATATCCTCCAGTAAGTTATGCACCAAAACCAAATACAACAAATCAATGGTAAAATTTCTTATAAAAGTTTTTTCATAATAATTTTGAAAAGAATTATTTTAGTACTTATGGTGCATATCCTTGGCAAGCAGCAATTTTGAATCAAAATGGTGATTATATTGGTGCTGGTGTATTAATTGATCATCGACATGTGTTGACTGTTGCTCATAATGTTTACAAAGCGTAAATGTTAAAATTTTAATTTCTCTTAAACTATTCATTATTTTCTACATTTCAAGATTCAATATAAAATGCCGTTTTGGTGAATGGAATTTTCTTGATACATTTAAAGCATTTTCAACTCAAGACATTGATGTTGATGATAATGACATAATTTTACATCCAAACTTTACGAGTCTTTTCACTCTTAAAAATGACATTGCTATATTAAGGCTTAACTACCCAGGTGTTGAGCTAGGCGTGTATCCTACAATTTCACCTGCTTGCATACCAAGTATATTCTTTTAAAATATTTTAAATATTTTCTTTGTCAATATTTTTATTTTAAGATCAACAACTTTTTGATCAAAATTGTTGGGTTGCTGGTTGGGGTCAATATAATTTTAGTTCAACTGAATTTACTTGGGTTATGAATGAAGTTAGTTTACCATTAGTCAATCATTCGAAATGTCAAGATATTTTAAGAACAACAAGACTTGGATCAAAATTTATTTTAGATAAAAATTCTTTTATATGTGCCGGTGGTGAAATTGGAAAAGGTGAAACTTATTTATTTGCTTTTTAAAAGTGTTTTCATAAAAAATTCTCAAGAGCAAATCACTTTTTTTTTCATTTTACTTTTTAGATGCTTGTACAGGTAAAATAATTAAAATTTTATTTTTTTTCTTGTAATGTAAAAAAAAGTTTAATTTCTTTTACCTTTCAATAGGTGATGGAGGAGCTCCTTTAACATGTTATATGGTAAGAACTCTATAAAATTGAAGGAATATTAGTTTTCACTTCATTTTATCAATGCGTTTTACACGTTTGTAAGAGTAGATTTTATCTACAGCAGATAAGACTTACTTTGTAGACACACTTGCTTTTGCGTTTTCATTTTATAACATAATTTAGGATTAACTATTAGTATCTAAAATACAGATCTGAAAAAAAATTGAGAAAAATTCCATAAAACAAAGTCCGAAACCGTTTGAAAATTTAGTTGCAATCAACTAAATTCAACTAAATTTTAGTCGATTAAAATTTTTAACTAAAAAACAACTTAAATTAAATCGATAAGTGTTTTATTTTTTAATCGATTAAATTTTTAGTTGAATTTTAGTTTTTTTGTAAAACGATTTCTGACTCTGCCATGTAATAATAATTTAAAATATTTTTAATCTTGAAACAAATATTAAGTAAAAATCTTTAATTTTACAGAATGGAAGATTTTATGTCCAAGGGCTTGTTAGTTGGGTATGTTAATTTCAAAAAAAATTAAATTAACTTTATTCAAAAAACAATTATTTTGTAATACAATCTAATTCATGATAAGGTTTAATTGCTAAAAATTTCGTGAATTAATTAAAACTTTTTGTGTTGTTAAAATAAGTTTTTATAAATATAATTTAGCACAATTGAAAAGAATTCAAAATATAATTGCTATTTGGATATTCCAAAAATTTTAAATTGTGCTATCATTTCAAAAAAAAACTTTTCGAAAAATTTTTTTATTGTAGGGAATTGGTTGTGGAACTAATGTGCCAGGTAATGAGATAAATAGCCTAAAAATTAAAAAAATTTTTAAAAATAAATTTTCTTAGGTGTTTATGTGAATGTTCAAAACTTTTTACCATGGATTCAAGAAACAATAAAATTAAGACATCAAAACAGTCGTGATAAATATTTTTATAGTAGAACAAAAACTTCAACATCAATGACTACTGTAAAATTACAAAAAAGTCGAACTATTCAAAAATCATCAAATAAACGATGAAATTCAAGTTGTATCTTTTTTATATTGTCTGTTACTATTTATTTCTTATTATCAATAACAGCGTCTTGTGAAGAATTTTTCTCAGAGTCCGAAACAGTTTTGCAACTAACTAAAAATCAACTAAATTTTAATCGATTAAATTTTTCAACTAAAAATTAATCGATTAGTGTTTTATTTTTAATCGATTAAAATTTAGTTGAATTTAGTTAATTGCAACTAAATTTTCAAACGATTTCGGACTCTGATTTTTCTCATTTGTCAAACACTTGTTTAAACGAATAAAGCTGTAATCGTATTCCAACATAGTATTTTTTTTTCAGTTAATTTTCTCATATCAATATGACAAGAGGCAATTGTAAAAATTTTTTACTAATATCAGTTTTAACTTTTTCATTAACACTTTATTATATAATTTATTCAAATCTTAATTATCAATTTAAATTAATTGAAAGTAAATTCAAACCGTATCAAGTAAAAAGTTACAAAGTTGATGAAAAACGAATGGAAAATGCCGACAGTCAACAAATATTTTTTATTGAGACACATTTACATAGAAAAAGAAGTATTGAAAGTGCAAGACTTGCTTGCAGCATCGAATCAGCTGGTAATAAAAAATTTCAAATTAGTGGACTGTTTGAAAATGACATAATACAGAACAAGAAGGTCTTTAAAGCTTCATTTGCTTTAATATTGTTTAAAATTTTATATAAAGATTGTGTGATAAAGTTGTAGAAGGTTCTTATATTGTGTTATGTAATTTTCAATCAATATTATTAAATTCCATTAAAATTCTTCTACTTTTTTTTAGCAAGAATCAACCCAGATATGGACGTTTACTTTTCACTAGCAACAAATGAATCTGAAGTAACTTTAGAACAAACAAATTTTCTTCATGTTCTTTTATCTTATTCTAACATCAGAATTCGCTTTGCAAATATTGAAGAATTCACCAATGGGACAAAAGTTGAGAAATTTTTTAAGGAAAAACGTATTGAAAAGTCACAATATCAACTTGAACATACAAGCGACGTTTTAAGATTTTTAACACTAAACAAATATGGAGGAATTTATTTAGACATTGATGTTACTTCTCTAATGCCAATGAAACTCATTCAAAATAAAAATTTCGTCTGTATTGAAGATGATAATCGATTTGCTGGTGGCTTAACGAAACTTGATAAAATTGAAGGAAAAAAATATTCTGATGCTTATCTTGAGTAAGATTTTTAGCGCATTTTTGTATAGAAAATGCAGCTTATAAGTTCACTTTGGCTGGCTGGCTCCCGGCTGAGGCACGAGATCTCGAAAACTACAATAGCTAGAGACTTGCGATTTTTTGTGTTTGATTTGTGCTATTGAGTTATTGCGGCGACGGCTAGTTAAAAAGCTGTCACTTATTGCATTACTCGAGATATTACGATTTAAAATTTCCATATTGAAAATTGTAAACAAAAATTTTTTGCGGCTACGCGTTTTTTCTCGCCCCTTTTTTAAATTTCAAATTCCATTTGACCGTTATATTCATACAAATAAAAACTGCTTTAAGGAATGAATTTGCAAATCAAAATCAGTTTAAATCATTGTGTCACTTGAATAATATGATTTTTACGCATCAAATTTTCATACTTTTAAAGTAAATAAACGCAAAGTTGATTGCAAAGGAGTTTTTAATATTACTTCGAATTTGATCAAACCATTAGAATTTATATTCGGAAAAGCTTCTGAAAGCTTGGCTTAACTTGATACAATCACAGAGTTTCTGATTGTTGTAATCAAAATAAAAAGCTGACAACTAAACATCAAGATTTGCAATTCAATTTTAATTTAACATTTGTATCTAAGTTTAAGCTTATGTTAGTAAAAACGAATTTATAATTTTGTAATTTGTAATAAACACTGATCTGGGCGCCAAAAATGCGCTAAAGTACACCAATCCGTAAATGGGTACTTGGCATCTCGTTTATGAATTTTAAACAAATTTTTTTAAAAAATAATTTTTTAGGAAAATTCCGAAAATATATAATCCAATTGCTTGGGATAGTAAGTAAAGAAAAATTTGTTTCAATTTCAAAATTTAATATTTTTAAAAATTTAGTAATAGGACCTGAACTGGTGACAAAAACGATTCGTTCATTTTGTAAAGATAAAACATTTAAATCTTCAGAAGATGGTCAATGTGATACAGTAACACTTTGGGCGCGAACACGATGTTTTCCTATTCATTATTCTGTTTATTGGAAATTTTATCTTGAAAATGATAAAAAAGAAGTTTTCGAAAGAATAATACAAGCTGGAATAATTTTTGTTCATGTTTGGAATCATATGGGAAATGGAAAAAATTACAAATTAAATAAACATTCAAAAGTTGCTTACATTGGACTCGCAGAAATTTATTGTCCTAAAACGTTTGAAATTATGGATGTTTTATCATAAACTTTTTATTTTTTTTCTCAATTTTATTTTAGTTTATCACGATTTTTTTTTCGTTATGATCTCCTAAGAGATTAAATAATCTGATATTTTTACAACTTTTTTGTCTTTTTTCCTCAACTTTTAATACAAATTTTATATAAAATAAAAAAAGTTAATTGTAAGTTTAGAACTTTCCTTTTTTTTAAGTTTATGTGATTACTGGACATTTCTTATTAATTTCGAAAGAAAAAATTTTAAAGCTTAGGCATATTTGACAAAAAAAATTACTTTAATTTATTCAACCTTATTATCAACATTTCATAGTAATGAATAGTTTAAAGCTTTAAAAATAATGAATAATTTGTGTGTATAATACTTTTTGAATTTTTTTTTAAAATTTAAATAAATAATTAAAAATATAACCGCATAAAGTTTGATAAGATTTTGCCTCATTTTAATTTAAATTGATAATTTTTATAAGCGAAATAGTTCTTCATTAGACACTTAGTACTTTTTTAGTTGTAAACGACTGAACAATAATTAGAAAATCATTCTCATTAATAGAAAAACATTTTGCAGTGTTATTTATTAAGTATTTTTTATTTTTATCAGAGAATAAAGCACAAAACAAAGTGTGTATAAAATAGCTTAAACATTTAAGAACATTTTTGTCTCTAAGTCTAAAATTAAGAATAGTTCCAAGATATGGACAGTTAAAAAAATTTACTATTCTTCAACTTCGTCTACCGACAATGAAACTGTTAGATAACTAGAAATATAAAATGAAATATTTAAAATTTAACTAAATGAATAACAAATCTTCTATATATCATAGTTAGCTTAGAATTTTTAATTAACTGAACATCTAAATGCAAAACTATGATTTTCTGTGTAGCGTATTTTCTTTCTTTCTTTATTGAGTTCCATAAAATAATGGAAACTAACGTTTATATTATTATGTATAAAAGTTGTGTACATTAGGTGAATAATTTTGAGTACAATATTCACGAGATGCACCAACTATTAGCTGGCACAACAATCACATTATAGTAATGTTCTTTTAATCGGTGTTTGAATATTGATAAGGAATTAAAGGATTTAATATTATTGGGGAGTAGATTGTAACTTTTTAGTCCTCTACAGAAAATGTTGTTGGAAGTTAACGTAATACTACATTTAGGAACAGAAAAATTTCCTTTATATCTTGTGTTGAATTCATGGTGTTCATGAGACCGTGTAATGTTTACATTACATTTTAGTGTGCCGTTCGATAGTTTAAAGACAAGAATATTTGTAGCAATAAGAGCGTTAACTGACACTGGAAGGAATCTTTCCGAATATAATTCAAGTCTATTACATTGCCAGTTTTTCTTAAATATAATTCTAAGAGCTTTTCGTTGAAGTCTATCAAGACATTCAATCAGATATTTAGGAGCAGTGCACCAAACAGTGGACATATAAGAGAAGTGCGAATTGATGTAGGAATTATAAATTAATATCGCTGTGTCATCTGATATGTTCTTACGTATCCGCTTGATGGCGAAAATAATGGGAGTTACTTTTTTCTGTAATGCAATCAAATGTTCTTTAAATTTAAGTTGCTCATCAATGATTAGACCTAAAATTTTAATTGACTCTTCCTGAGAAATGACTTCATTGCCAAAACGAATGTTGAAATTTAATTCTGAGAAATTTTCAAACTTTTTCCTATTGTGAAATAGCATGTATTTCGTCTTTTTCTTATTAGGAGTTAGATAATGAAATTTCAGCCATTTGTCAATTGTTCTCAAGTCACTTTCGATGTAATGACGAAGAAGAGTATGATCAGAAGAAGAATTCACCAAGGAAATGTCATCACAATATAAATGTATAGACCCAAATAGTTCGAGTGATGAAATACTGTTGATGTAAATCAAAAAGAGTAAACCGGATAGAATACCTCCTTGAGGAGTGCCATTTTTGACCTCTTGCAGATTGCTTAATGAATCCATGAGTCTTACTGTTTGCTTTCTTTGAGAAATATAAGAACATAAAAGATTGAAAAAACTATCTGACAGTCCGATTTTTGATAATTTGTCTCTCAGCAGTTTATGGTTTATGCAGTCGAAGGCCTCTGTTAAGTCGATACATGTAAGTGATGTACATAGTTTGTTTTCAATGCTGGTGTAGATGTCATTTAGGATATGATGGACTGCTATTTCAGTGTTTGAGTTTTTTACATATCCAAATTGTGACTTGTGAATTATTTTATTTTCAATGACATGTTGTAAGAGACGACGATAGATTACTTGTTCAAATATTTTGCCTACAACTGGAAGCATTGTTACTGGACGGTAATTATTCATATTTCAAAACTTCAGGAAAGACACCTTCATACATGTATTTGTTAATAAGATTTGTTAATGGAGCAATAAGTGATCTTTCATGCTTCTTGATAAAAATATTAGAAAGATTGAAGAAATCAGTGGTGGATGAAGATTTCATATTTTTTATAATTAATGAAATTTCATCTTGAGTACAAGGAGCACAAACAAAATGTTGAGAAATGTCATAATTTTCAATAGCATGGAAGTCAATAAATTCAGTTGTGTCAATAATTATGCTATCCACAAGTTCATTAGCTATATTTACAAAAAAATTGTTAAAATGATTAGCAGTATTAGTAGGACCAACAATTGGAATTCCATTTACAACTATATTTGGACATGACTTTTCCGATTGTATTTCGCTTCTATTGAACATCAGTGCATTAATTGTTCTCCATAGCTTTCTTGGTTGCGTAATATTTGTTCATGTAATTGTACTGCTCATATATGTATAAATTGTTCGGAAATCTCTGCTTAAGTTTCCTATATCTGTTGCGAACATTGATTAGTGATTTCAACTCTTGCGT
>JACWBX010004023.1:17120-43904 GCA_014622435.1 Polypedilum pembai
ATGTTTTTAACGGTAGCATTTAATTTGAAATAGCCACCAAAAATGCGCACCAATTCAAAATAGCCACCATAACGGTCTGTTGGGCCCCCAGGATTTAACTAAAAGTCGATTAACACAGCTAAAATTCAACTAAATTTAACCGAATAAAAATCAACTAAAAGCTAATCGATTAGTATTTTATTTTTTTAACCAACTAAAATTCAATTGAACTAGTTAATTTAATTAATTAGAATTTAAGTTAATTTCAAAACGGTTTCGGACTCTGAAAAATTTATAGAGAAAAACTTTCTCATCTCTAAAATTCATAATTTCATATTTAATGACTTTTCTACTTGAAATCATATAAAAAGACAATAATGATCACTCATTTCCTAGGAGTCGAATAATTGATGTTAAATTGATTGCGAAAATTCCTTACAATTTGAAACTCATCAAAACACCATCGGGCACCTTCATTCGACCAAAATCATTTCATTCAACAGAGAAAAATAGAATGGAAATGATGATAAGCTTGCGACATATTTATTTTGTGGATTTTATGTTCCTAAAGTGAGAGTAAAAAGGGGATGAATAAAACTTTTTTCTCCATTCTCTTACAAATCGGCAGTTGTTTCATACTAATTTCAGTAATTATTTTCCTCTTCTCTTTGTCTCTCTCTCTCTGTTATCTTCCACTCATTGATTGCCATCTCATACTGTCGCACACTTGTTTAAGTAGATATCTATATAATAGTAATGACTTTTTATTTCCAAACACACAGCTAAAGCAAGATAGCTCATCGAGGCAGGCAAATGTAACCAAAATTTACGATAATTACGAAAGTTGTGTGTGTGAGAGAAACGGCATTTTTTGATTTAGGCTGTCTATGGCAAGCCATTTTGTGTTCAGAAAAAAGAAAAGGGTGTGGGGTAGAGGGAAAAATTTTTACTTTTTTTTTATTTTATGATTCTTTTTATAACTCATCGCATCCGTTGACGTAACGGCTTAGGTAGAAATGTTGCTATATATACACACACACATATATATACATAAATTCGTTACAGTGAATAAAATAAAATGAAAATTATTATTATGAATAAATTTACTCTTTTTCGCTTATCACGATGTGAATCAACCTTCAATCATTTTTGTTCCAAGTTTTACCGAAAAATGAGAGAGTTAGATTGAGATAAAAGACAAATTTATCGCTTTTGTTATTTCAGTTGAATAGTAATTTGCTGATTTTAAGCACAAATTCATCTTCTATTGATTTTCGATTAATTGCATTGAAAAAAGATAGATAGAGAAAGAGAAAAAGTCTTGAAAGGGTGCCACCACTTACTAATTTCATTTATTATGTGAACTTTTACAATTTTATCCGTTCACTTCGATATTTTGATTGTTTTTTCTTTTTCATCATTGTTCTTTGTTTTTTGCAATTGTGAAATTTTTCTCTCTTCATTCTATTTTAGATATATGCATGAGATTTGTGAATAAAGGAGAAAGTTTCAACTTAAGTGGTGCTTTTTTATGTTCTACATATATCTACACAATTTTATTGTAGTAATGCGGGTTGCCGTTTTAAAATGGATTGGAATTTTTATAGCAACTACGAAATGAGCTTTTTACCAGATGTATATTTTCGAAACTTTTTTACTTGTTCACATTGTAAATTCTCTTTCAGTAAATGTCTGTTTGCTCTTTGTTTTTTGGGTAATATAAAGAAGAATAAAGCTCATTTTGAATAGTTTTCAAAGAAATAATAGTCAAAGAAATTTATTTTTAGAAAATTGCTGAAATTGATTTTATTTCTTGTCATTAATTTTTATTATATTTAGTAATTTACATTAAATTTACTCGTTTTTTTAGAATTTCATTTTGTTTTAATTTAAAACTATTTTATTTTAAATCTTAAATGAAGTCAAGCCAAAAAAATTTAAAATTTAACGGATAAATCGAAAAATGCATAACTTCTCGAATCCTTCTGATAGCTTGCGCTGTAACTTTTTAATGATTTTTGTTCTGTCAATAGTGCTTTTTCCGTGAGGTGTTTGTTAGTTATTTTAAGTATTGTTATGTGATTAGTTTCTACATCAGATTGAATCATAAAATGCTAACAAGAGAAAAAGGGCGAGAGAAAATTGTGAAGTAAACATGGGAAAATTTAAAGTTTGTGACATTTACATGTAAAACTTCTTCCTTAAGTGAAAGTGAATGAGCCTCAAAAACTGAATTCATTAAGATTTTCATTCCTTCCTAAATCATTTTCACACTTTTCTGAGCAACAGCAGCACATTGTCTCTATCTTCATACTAAAGGGCATGATGTAGAGGAGGAGAATGAGAGAGATTGAATCTGAGTACGTATCAGCACCATAAATGTTTGTGTATATGTTGCGGGAATTCATTTGCATAAAAACAATAAATGTACTTCATGTTCACAATGAATATAATATTTCTCTCTCATTCTGAGTGTGTGCGATGATAAATTTATAATTTCATTAGATATTAAAAGGCAAAAAATAAACAATTTTTTTTTCATTCTTCTCACACACACAAACATTTATATACATACATGTTTGAATGTTTATGCATGCACTAATAAATTGAGTGTATTTGAACACTCTCTCGATGAACAGCAACAGAAAAAAAATTTATAATAATGCAATAATATTTTAAATTGCGCCAAAAATCGTATTTTATATTATCCAGAACTCGTGTGATAAAGCGATACTTCAATATGTGTTTATCCACAATAAATGGTGAAAAAAAAAAAATAAATTAGCTCATGAGATGCAATATGGAATATGAAAATTTATATGATTTTTCATTTGACTTGTTTTAATCGAAATAAATTTGATAATTTAATATTCACAATCATTGACACACAACAATATTTGCAACAATTCAACCAATATGAGTCATGTGAGTGAGGAAAAAAACCAAAAATAGGAAAATGAAATTCTGAGGCTGGAATGCAATCAATTTCTGCGTGTGCCGATTAAAATATATATATTCACATTCGCACACAATGATGGCTTATAACATTTGAATTTTCAACTTTTTTCCGCTATTTGACAGTGTGGTTTTTATCGAAAATTGGAAAATAAACCGACAGCTCATGGCCGAGAAAAAGTCTTTCTTTTTTGACAAATTTAAATTATTTTTAACAGATAGAAAGAAAGAGCAGAGTGTATTGAAAAAAAGATGACCCCGAGGAGGCAAAGTGGCTTTTATGTACACAATCTTATCAAACATCAATTTAAGGTTCGGTTATCGTCAACAAACATAATAATTGTTGCACACAGATGTAAGGAAGAGAGCGAAGGGATTTTATGTAAAAAAGAGGAAAAGATATTCAATTCGTTGGAACACACAAAGGCAGATAGTCAGTCGATGTAGATGGGACAAGTTTGTCGATTGTTAAAGTGCGATAACCAGACTCATTTTCTATTATGTTGATGATTTCCAATTTTTCTTCTTCAATCTCTATACAAGAGAGAAGGAATTGAAAAAAACTTTTTCTATACTAACAACAGCAAAATTATTTGGTACATTTTAAAGATAACAAATTGAAAATGGCTTCAACTTTTTTATTATTTGAACTTTTGAAGAAATTTATTGCCTGAAATGAGATCATTGATGAATGAACAAAAACAATAGGACAAAAAATTGACTCGATTGTTCAATTTCATTACATAATACAATGCGAAAACTCAACAACTGAGCTGCAAGCAATCATATGAATGAATTCTGCTCAGAAATTTTGTCTTAAAACAAGGAAAAGACACTTTGAATTGTTTTTATGTCTTCAATTTTCCTTTAGCTTAAATTATATTTTTTCAAACTAAATTTCATTTAAAGTTTTTTACTTATGTTTATTACTTTTAATTCCTATCAATTTTTCAAACAATTTCATAAAAAAATTTATTTTGAAAATTCAGTTACTGTTTGCATTAAAATCTTTTCCTAAAATTTCTTTATATTGTCTTAAACTTATTTATTATGTCTCTCGTGTGCTTCAACATTTAATTTGTATGCGTGTATGTCAATCTCCTCTCTATAATTTCACTATACTTATCTTTATCTATTCTATTCTATCTTTTTCTTCTATCAATTTCTGTACGCACACTGTTGACACTTAATTATGGCATTTCGTAATCCATTGCTCATTCAAAGCATGTCCGTTTAACTGCAAAAACTTTTTTTATATACATGTACACACTAAACACACACACAATATCTTTCTTATATTTTTATTTGGTTTCTATGAACAATAGACCAAGAGAGAGAGAGAGAAAGAGCAAAAGCAACGACACAAAAAAAGAACCAAAGAACAAGGGAAAAGCTAAAGATATTAATCAAGTTATTAATTAAGAATTCATAATCTTTCCTCTCTGTTTGTTTGCTTTTTTTCTTTCTGCTGCTTCCTCTTTTTTCGATCCACTTACACCACATACATACATAATTAATTTGTTTGCAAACAATTGGCATGAATTATAACTGGATTGTAGTCTATGACAATGACTTCGCTAGTAGATTATGAATCACAAATTTGCAATGGACTGAGGCGACCACAAAGGCACGTTTCTTTTTTGGGCGCTAGCTTGTGCTATAAAAACAGTCATACAATGGAGCAGTTGATGTGAATGATTCATGTATGCAATAATATTGTAATAAATTCTCCTAAGCGTATGGTCAAATGGTGACCCATGCCGCTCTATAAATAGCTATGAAGAACGGTCTGTTATATTATATTGAAATTTAATTCTACCAATTGGAAATTGATTTGCTTCCACTTTTACCTTATAAACATTTGTGTCAGATTTCTTTTTCTCCTTAGCTGAAGGGCAGCAATTTATGTTGCGTGAAATTTAAGAACCATTGTGTAATGGTTGTTGCCAATTAAAATATGAAAATTGAAAACTGAAACAATCAAAGACCAAAATAAAATGAAGAATGTTGATAAAGCACAAATAATCGTTAATAGTGATAGAAATCAGCTGGAATTTGCAGATATTTAATTAAAGTAAGTTTTTAGAGTTAAGAATTCTTCAAAATAAATTCTTTTAAAGAATAATAAATGAGCTAAATATGTTCAAATATAAACAATCAAATCAAAGCAAACTGAATTTTACAACAAAAACTGCAAAAGCTCTTCCAAATTATTTAAAATAAACTAATTTTGCAAAGCAATTCGAGTAGAAATTCTAAAATAATAAAATTTTTTCTTAATTTCAAAGTTTATAAAAAATTCTTTATTTACAAATTATTTACGCCTTGAAGCCAATCGAAAAATATTTCTATGAATGAAAGATGAAATTACAAATTTCATGGAAAATAATTGACATAAATACAGAATAAGAAACTTCAAAGAGCTAGAAATGATATTTTAATGAAGTAAAAATTAATGAAATTCCATTGCATGAAAAGTATTTTTGAAATTGAATAAAATTTTTGTATGTATTGACTTTCAATCAAATTCTCAAAAGCGTAATCAATGCAAATAGATAGCAATGAAATTCTTCTTTGTGTTTGCTTTCACACATCACCCTCAAGTGTGAATTCAATGGAAAAATCGCATATGTGTTTGCACTCCATCCAAACATCTTTTGAGCATCTTCAGATACCAATTTTCCAAGTATGTAAGAAGTTAAGTGCAGTGAAAACACAAGCTCACAAGAGTGTGAGGAAAATTCTGATTTAAAAGTCAATCAAACTGTAAGCAAGCAGAAAGTGAAGAAGAGAGTTTAATGATTGTCGAAAAATTGATTTCATTTCAATTCCACTTGATGTGATAACATATAAGTATATGTTTGTAAGAGAAAGAGAGAGAGAGAGCAGAGAACATCAATTAACTTTTATACATTTGACATTAATGATTTTCTTTCGCCCCCTCTGATTTGAGTATACATATAAACATTTCTTTCTCTATGTGATTGTGTTTGCTATACTTAAGGCAGCAGACACATAAGATGTCACTCGACAGTTATATAATAACGTGTGTTAAGTTTCATCACACTTGACGTTGAATTTTTTATTTGTTTTTATTTTTTCTCTTTTCTACAAATATCTTCTTTCTCTTCGTGAGTTAGTGAGCAGTTTTTTTATGAAAATTTTTTTCGATAAAAGTATTTCGTTGCAGCTTGCAATTTGTTGTACGCTCTCGCATAATTACCGGAAGCGGCGAACATTTATATATATGCATGTTACCGGCAAGGTTAAACATTTCATACGTAGTCATAAAATACCTTTTAATATTTATATTTATATGAAACATAACTGCATTCCTTTTATTGTATGTCCACCATATGCATAAATAGTAAACTCAATTTGCTTACATATGATTAATTGGAAATAATTGTCGTCAATTTACTAACGGGATTTATTGATAAGATTAAAAGGAATTAATTGGGCGATAATATGGCTTTAAGACCATAGGCTGTTATTATTGCCACTCATTTAATGCTCTGCTATTGTGATTGATGTTTTTGATGGAGAGATAAGGAGAGTGAGAAAACTCTGATGTGCAAATCATTATTGTTATCATTACGAGTTGCTAATTAAAAGGCAAAAATTTATAATTGGAATTTAATTTATCGAAAGTCGGTATAAAATTATTGAGAAAACGATAAGACTGTCGATGCATACATATCGTATAAATGCATAATAATTGGGGATTAAAGGAAAAGTTTTGCGATTTAATTATTAAGTTGTGTAACTTTACTTTGAAATTTTGTGTAAATTTTTCAATATGAAGAAATTTATGCAATAACTTTAGTTGTTTGATATAAATTTGATTAAATCTTGTGTAAATTTATGTTGAGATTATAAGTAAAGTAAATTTATGCTTTTAATTATTTTCAATTAGATAAAAATTTATGAGTTTCTGTATTCTTCCTTAATTTTTATAAATTATAAGTTTAAAACTTAAATAGGAAATTTCTAAAGGAAGTAAATATTAAAATGCAAATTTATTCCATAATTCTATTTTAATTAATTTTAAAACACTTCAAAATTAATCACTATCTATAGTTTAGTGATGCGGAATATTCACACAACTTTATTATGGTTAAAAAATTTTATTTTTATGTATTAATCTTTTATGTTCAAAATTAATGAACTTTGAGCTATTATTTAGCAAAATCAATGAGAAAAGTAGCATGAATTTTGCTAGTTAGCCATATTCCAATATTAGGAAGTAAACTTGATTAATTTCAATATCAATTTCGTTTACATTCAATATTTTATGGTAAATTATCTCAAAAGCTTATAAACCACAGGAATTTATCTATTTTTCTCCTACAATGAAGAAAGAAAGTTTTTTATTTGATCTCGAAATCTTAAAAAATAAATAAAAATCAGCGAGTGATTGAGAAAAATCATCAATAAAGGCGAGTGCTTGTACTCACCCAAGTGAATACATTATACTCATTGTATTATAATAGACATTCCATTGGGTTGGCAGGCAAACAGGCAGGCAGGCATTATATAAGTTAACTCTCTCAACACACATTTCTCTCTCTCTCTCTCAAATAAGAAATTTCTAAGTTTCTTAAAAAATTCCAATCTTATTTTTGCATTGAATAAATTGCTTAATTGAAAGATCGAGTTTTTGTTGATTTGCATTACATTAACCAATTTTTTTACATCCTGAATATTAAACGAGCACGTAAAAGTAAATTGCAGTAGTGCTCTACTTATAAGGGAAAATGGCATTGTAAAAACTAATTATTTTTTTTTTTGGTAAAAGGCCAATTCACACTTTGAAGGAGTTTAATATTTTTTTTAAATTTTCTAAAAAATTCATTCGATAGAAATTCTCAAAGTTTAAACTTCCTCAGACTGAATAAAAAATTTCAAACAGTTTATTCATCATTAAAATGCTTTTTATCTTGTTTGTCACAACCGGAACATAATAAGTAGATGAATTTCATAAATTATTTGCCCAAAACAGCCACTATTGTCCTCTGACAAGACATTGAAGTTTATTAAAGTTCATTTCTATGCAGTATAAATAAAATGCTCATTTTAGTGAATTTTATCAGTGGTTTTTGACAGCAATATTAATATTTTGTTATCTAATTAGTGCATTTTGCTGCTTTTCTTCTCAATAATAGTAATACCCAATTAACAAAATCGATGCAAAACCGAGAGAGAAAATTTTTCATTGGTATTTTAATTGGTATCACTTTTTTTCGCAAACATTTCAGTCAGTAATTGATATTTTAATTAAAAATTTTCAGTCAAAAATAAATATCATAAAGCATGTTAGTCATCTCACTCAAAAATCAACCGCATTTTTGATTATTTAAAAACCATCATCATCATGTAATTCAATTATCTATTATTAACAAAAATACAAAAATTGTGCGTGTTACAACAAGAGAGATTTTTTTATGTTTTTTCAATTTCATCAGTCATTGAATAATAATTCAGTTGAGGATTAAAAAATCAATTCATTATAATTTTTTTGTAAACGATTGTTAACAATGATGGAATGAGAAAATGTATTAATATTTACACAATCAGCAACAGTAGTAAAAATACAATTTTAGTTTAATTAAAGACTGAGGCAAAGGCAAGTATTGACAATCGTTGGAGATTACATAGGTGCCAAAACCTTAAAAGCCATCGATTTCATGCATTTCTTTCTCCGGCTTCACAATAATTTCTATAATAAAAAAACTGTAAACCATAATTTTCTATACATTAACAGATATGTAATAAATACATATTTTTTTCGTATATTATTCAATGCCAATTTGCAGGAAGTATTTTTTTGAATTCACATTTCTCTTTATACGTCGCACAGTTTCAGCTCTGTTTTCTTTATATAAATACACGATTTTGCCTCATGCCACAGCAGCAGCAATAACAGCAAGCACTGCATGTGTGTGTCCACCAACAACAATGTTCATTTTGCTTGGCGCACGCTGTATTGTAAAACTTGTCCGCTCATTCCCCTCTCGAAAATGCTCCATATATACTACAACCACCCAAATGACTAACAATCGATTTTAACGTCACTATTAAGAAAGTGCCATAAATTTTATATATTTTCATTTTTTCTGTATTCGGAAATATACTTTTTATTTCTTCTTTGCTACATGATCGAAATATTTATATAGGTAGGCACATACGCGATTCATGCTTGACTTTAAAAATCGTGGATATTACATAAGAGTCTGGTATTTTTTTTCTTTTTTCTCTCTCTCTCCTTCATTCTCCTCTCTGTCTGAAATCACATCAAAATTTGCTTTTTATATATTTCTTTCTTTTTCATAATTTACAAATAGATATCTCATCGTAAACGCTTAACTCTTCATTTTGATACGAAACCTACTTTATGCGCTAATACACGCGTGATAGACTTTCTCATACATCTTCATCGAATGATCTTAATTGAGATGCTGCTGTTGCTTGCTTATTGAATAAAAAAAAAAATCATTTCTTCTTCTTTTCTTGCTGGCAATTTACGTTACAGTGCAGTTTTTTTGGCTTTTTTAAAAGAAATAATGGATTATTTTGATATGCAAACATTTTATCACAATACAAGCTAGTTTCATTAATCCTTTAATGCTGTACAATTTTTCATTTTGTTTACATTTCAAAAGTTGTCGTTTACATTTTTAAAAATTTTTTAATCGTTAAATAAATAAATTAAATTTTTCATATTTCTTCACTTTTCTTCTTATTATCTGTTGTAGCTTCGCCTCATTGAAATTGCTTTTTGAAATACGTACTCAAAAGCGAGAGAGAGAAATATTGAAGGCTTGTTAGCTGTCAACAAATGTTTGGATGAACTTTTTGAGTTTTAACAGTTCCAGAATGACCTTCTTTGTTCCTTTTCAATTTGAATATATTTACGGAAATATATTCGCGAATTCATGTTTTATCGAAGAAATTCAAGAAATGCAGAAAGCAAAAACCAACTACAACAAAAAATGTCAACTTATTAAGTAAATGTGTCATTGACTTCATTGCTAACGATTATGAGCTACAACGAGTTTTGTTTTTCTAACTGAGAGTTGTTTCATAATCTTGCAGCAAATGAGAGCCATTGAGAAATGTGATACGAAGTTGAGGGATTCTAAAAGTGGGAGAGAAAACGACACAATAGATGAAATCACTGACACATCCCACAAGAATAATTTTTATTTGCTAATTTACATTTATGACATGCTACTTATTGCTCATAAGTGTCTTTACATCTACTATTGACATCATCATCTTTCAAGAGAATTTGCTGCCAAAATACTTTTATATTTACTTGAAATCAAACTATCGGGCTTATTGATTAGGTTAATGACCCGATCGGATGTTCGAAGAGTGTCATAATGCTTGCCAATGATGATAATATGGAGGTGATAGCTCATAACCGTTTTTAACTTCACACTATGTGGCAAAAGGAAATCATCACCATTGAATAAAAAAAAATGTGAATGGAATTGGTGAAAATTTTTTGTATTATTGAAAGATCACGCCTTTTGCGTTATGAGATAACAGTTTAGTAGAAAAAGAAAAGATAAAAGGAGCGAAATGGACATTGCTAATCTCAAAAGTTTATGGCTGTAAATTTCAAAGGTCAATTTAATTTTAATATTTTCTTTACACAATCTCTTTGGTGTAGAGAAATATGTGTATACTTTTTTAGAAATAAAAATAGCAATTTAATCGCCATGAAAAACATTTTTATTTTAACTATAGTGCAAAAAAATTGTCATTTTTTATTCTGAAATTTTACTATAAAGCCTACAAAATCTATCATATGCAGAATGGAGCGATTGTAGATGATGATATTAAAAATAAACGACATCGAATGGCATTAAATACTATCATTCGTAATAATTTGCAAGGTGTCACGTAATATAGCATTTCGCTGTACACTATTGACAAATTATGAATGATTGAAGCCTCTATTCGTGCTGCTTTTGCTGATGTCTGCATCAATCTCATCACAAGTGACAAAAATATGAATTAAATATTTTTCACTATGAATGCTTTTAAGTTTCTCTACCCACAATCATTACCAGTTGAAAATTATCTTTTATTTTTCATTTTAACAAGGTGTGAAAAATTTTAAGCTTTTCTGTCTTCTTAGAACTCTTACTGTTATTACTACTCCATAAGTGTGCGAGTGTATGAGATTTGAATGGAAGGCACAGTTAAAAGACATTAAGGCGAAGTTCACGAAACACAGAGAAATTAGTTAATTTCATTCAAAACATGCACACACCAAACACACACTGCCAACGCACAGGTGCGATGAATATTTGCATACATTGGCAAATCACCGCCAAACTAATTTTTATTCATTTCTGTCGATATCTCTCAAAATGTTTTCTAGACAATTCTTTTGATAGAAACATTTTTGTCGGCTTTAAAATGTGAAACCAAAACTAAAGTAGTAAGATAAAGATAAAAGAAATGAGAGTGAGGTGACTAATGCAACCTTTTGTTGGTATGTGACTACATGAAATTAATTCTTATTAGTTGACAGTTGGCAAAAACCAGTTGTAGTGATTTTGCTGTTCTGAATTATAGATTACTAAAAATTTTAGCAAAAGAAAAATTAATATAAAATGGCAAAAAATAATGACACAAAAATTAAATTTATTAATTTTTTTGAATAAAATAAATTTTTTATTTTTCATTTAAAACTTTAAGGTTAAGGTTCTTTTATTTTTAAATAAATTTCAATGAATTTTCCAAAAGCTTGTCTTTATAAAAAGCCTAATTAACTCAAGTGTTGAATCATACAACCAACAAGTAATGTCTCATTTATATCTTGCTTAATAATCACCAACCAAAGCAGAAATCTTTCCATAAGTTAAACAACGATAAAATGCGCCAAAGTCAACACACAAGAGATATTTTAAAAAAAAAATTTTTATCAAACACTCATAGTATATTTTATTTTCGTGCGAGAGCTTTAAATGTATTTAGTGCAATTTTTTCGTGAGTTTACACACATAGCCCCACTGCTCACATTTCTTACACTCTGACTATTATTGCTGCTGCTTTTTTTTTCTTCTCCTCTCTTTATGCTTGTTAAAACAACTGACAACAAGAAAAGAAAAGAAATACACAACACAACTCTAGCTGGCTATATATTCAACAGCTCAATAGAAGTCTGACTGGGGGTATAAAAACCGAATGTAAGCTTGAATTCGATTACAGTTGATGTTCAGTTTTTATGAGTGATTGAAAGTTCAATTTTTTGCGTTTCGAGTGATTTTTGTGTTTTTAAATTCAGAAAAAAGCAAATTTTTCAATGTAAGCAATATAAAAAGAGACAAGAAGCAAAGAAGAAAAAAAATCAGAAAAGAAAGTTTTTGCTAATTTTTAATTTTTTTTATTTCTCTCTCTCTCGTGAAATCTTTTTTTTATAGAAGAGGAAAGAAAAGTTTTAAAAAGTTGAACAAAATGAAACAAATCGTTTTAGTGATTGCACTTTTCGGCACCGGTATGTATAAAAAATTGATTTATTTCTAAAACAAAAAAAGTGAATGAATCGATCATAAAAGAAATTATTGATGACAAAGACAATGGAATAAATTTAAATATTGTGAAATATTGGACAATTATGAAGTTTAATGTTCGCAAAGAGCTTCACATCTTCTTAACTTTGCTTCATACTCATCGAAATTCTCCTGAATAATAAAAATAATTTGACAATGAACTAAATAAATTTCTTGAATAATAATGAAAATCAGACGTTGGAAATTTCTAAAAAAAATAAATTCAATAAAAAAGTGTAAGAAAAATTTCATCACGTTCGAGAATATTTATTGATTTTAAATAGCTCAAACTTGAACAGAGTTCACATTTATGGTGAAAGAAAATTTTTCTTCCTTAAGTTCGTTCTCATATCACCAACAACGACAAAAAATTAGATTATGAATGTATAACAACGATGTTCTTGTTATCGGTCTGAAATTATCAATGAATAATTCTCGCTGTTTCTGTCTCAAGCCACTCTAAACTTTGCACTTCGACATTATTCCAGTCACGTTTCTAATTACAAGAAAAATTAACGATAATCCATTTCGCTAAAGTAAATTTTCAGTTTTTTTCTCTCACACTCTTTTGATCATGATTCTGCTGCTGCTTCTTCGCCATACATCTCTAATCGAGAGTGAGTGAGTGTCACAAAAGAAGAAAACCGAAAAAACCTCAAGAGTTTGCGTTTTATGCCAAACATGAGAAAGCACAAGCAAACAAGAAGAGCAAAAAAAATTTTCTTTTACTGTCATTAACGAAAAACGAAAATTGTTTGAGTTTTTCTTATCATCATCGTCATCCTCTTGCTTACTCGCACTGTATAATGGCAAACCACTCTCTCTCTTTCTCTACTGAACAAAAATGATGATGAAATGGGAGTGTGAGTAAAAAAGATTTTCTTTTAAGAAACATGAAAAAAAATTATTTTTTTGATGAACATCAAATAAATCAAGCGTACGAAGAAGTTGAGGGAAAAACTTTTCTTACGGGTTAAAAGAGAGTATGCATGTTGAATTTTTTGCTGCTGCTTGTTCGCACTGAGTTCTTTTATGAAGTAAAGATCTTGGTATGTTTTTACGGGTTGGTTAGTAAGCTGCTGCTGCTATGTGGGAGGCAAAGATGAAATTGCTTACTTTGAAAGAGTTTTAATGTGTTTTTATGAGAAGCAACAATCAAGGGGAGCTAAACACTTTCATTTGAATGATTCTAAAGTAATGAAGATTTTTTGGTTATTTTCTAAAGCATTTGATAAGAAACAAGCAAGCAGGCACAAAAGGGTTATTTTTTGCCTTTTACATCTGTGCATATATGTGGAAAGGATCAAAGAAGGAAAAGTTAAACTTTCAATAGTTTAAGGGCAAAAAAATTTTCCTTACTTCCTGTGACATAATTCATATTCAAAAGAACTCATCGTAAGTTTTGATATTGACATATAATTTACAGATAGTTTAACTGAAAATTTAATTATGTCAAACAACATATACTAAACATATAGATAAATGGCAGCAGCAAAGATAAAGTTTCTCATTTTACCTTTTCGCTTTGCTACTCTGTTGTAATAAATTTTATAATAGTGCAACGAAAATGTCAACAGCAACAGCAAACTTTTCGCTCTCTATTTGAATGCAAGTGAGAGGAAAAATTGAAATATTGTTTATAATCAACTCAGTGAGACATTAAAAATGTTTTCGCAATGTCTAAGTAATTAATTGCAAATTGCAAAAAATTAAAACAAAGAAGGAAGAAGATGAAGATGAGCGGGTGAAAAGAGTGTTTAAATATTAATTTTCACAGCTTCCTTCTACTATATTTTACTTATTCTCTTCTTCTATTAATGCAATACTGCTTGCTCGATGTAATAAAAAAATTATTTTAGTCGCTCTCGCTTGCTGTATTAAAAAGTTTAAAATTAAATGTAATGTAACTATGGATGAGCACTTATTTTAAAACAATTTAAAAATTTTACTAAAACTTCTTCAAGGATTATAATAATTTTTATTTTTTCCAAGCATAGAATATTTGAAATTTTTAAATTTTGTTTTTCAAATTTAGTTTTATCTTAGAAAATTAAAATAGAAAGATTATATATTATTTGAACTGAGATAATGATTCAAGATATATTGACAAGATAAAATTTCAAAATTTTAATTTAAAAAACTATTTGAAACTTCATCAATTTTTTGCAAAATGTTTGCAATTGTTTTTGAAACAATATAATCAACCCTTGTAAATCCAATGAATAAAAAACAGAAATCCATCTGCTCTTGTTGCTCCCTATCTTAATTTTTTTATATTTAATTTAACAACTCAACTAAACTCGCAATGTATGTATAATGTGATAGTATATGCGATATGATGAAGAAAGAATAGTAATGTTGCCGCTTTTGCTACTGCAACATAAATTTTAATGCCATTTTATGTATTTTTTCATACTCATTAAAGTGCCATTAAAATGAATATATTTGTTTGTACGAGCATGGAAAGATGCATATGGATAGCGCTCTCGTTTATTTTTTATCCATGAAGTCGATACATTGTGTATGATGCGATATTGCTGTGGATGATAGTGTCAAGGAAACAAGAAATATAAAGATTACAAAGACTGAATGAGGATAAAGCAAAAAAAAAATTGCAATAAATTTAATGAAATTGTCTTTTTTCATTCTTCCTTTCGGGCATTGCTTGTTCTTTCATCAGTTAATTGCAAATTTCTTGGAAAATTCAATTTTAAACTTGAATAAGAAAGTGAAAGAAAGACTTTAGAAATCACACCTAAAAGAGCTCAATGCTTACAATCTCCAGATACTAAAAGCAAATTTTTACGGTTTTGTGGTTTGTGATTTTTTTCTGACTTTTAGCTAGAAAGCAGCCCCAGTTTGAGATTTACCAGCGTTTTATTTTTTGTCATTTGTCACCCATAATGTCATTATATATGCTACTCCTCCCTTTTCAACGCCTTTCTACAATCTCTTTATGTGTGCACAGTCAAGAATTTCTTTAAAATATCTTCTTTTTTGCAATTTTGTTCGATTTGACAGAAGCAGCGAAATGGTTTAAAAACCGCAGCAATTAAATTTTTTATAGCTCACATAATGCTCTAGATTGTCATTTGTAAGCGTAGCTTAAAGCAGAAACTTTCTTCAACTTTTAACTTGCTTACATTCAATTTCACACTTTGTTAAGAGAGAAAATTCTTTCCATTAATGCTTTCATTTTTTTTGTGCAGCGATGAAGTTCATTCAATCAGAAATAAGTGAGTGAGAGAGAAAATGTATAATTAAATTATTGTATAAATTTTATTTACATAAATTTGCAATTGTCGAGATTTTTTCTCTCGCTCACTCATTTCTTATGTGAAATAACAGAATCAGTTTCACTTTCATTCGAGAAAAACCAGTTTTTTGGTTTTTGGAATGCCCATTGTATGCAACTCTTTTATTTAGTTTAATTGCGCATATCTTATGAACAACCTCCAGACAATCGGATTAATATCGCTCTCACTCGCTTACTGTTGCTGCTGTTGTTGTCGATGGTTAATAAGCTTTAAATTTCTAACATTATGTAAGAATTTATTGCATTTTTTTTCTTTTGCTTTTGCTGTAAGTGGGCGAGGATAAAAATTGTTTACTGGGTGGACAAATTCACGAAAAACACATAAATAAATATGTAATTTTTGCCAACAACAAGGTCATTGAAAGTTTATTATTCATGATATTGCTTTACTTTTTTTTTCATGTACTGTTACAGAATGTGAAAGAGAGCGATTGGCTTGTTGAGATAAATACATTTCCCTTTACTATTGTGTTACTTACAGGACGCGATATAAATTTAATAGCCATCCGCTGGTAATTTAGCTTAAGCAAAAAAATGTAAAGAACATCATAATGGCTGTTAATGAAAGTAATTTCCCTGTTTAATATGATTGAGAGCACTATTAATACCATTACTATAATGACCTCAACACTCTCTCAAGCAAATGTGTATCTAGCACAAGTTCAGTATAATGCCATTATCGCTCCGTCGGTGTTGATTATTAAATTGAATAATTGCAAAATGAATAATTTGCTTTTAAGTGTTAAATTGAGATGATTATTTCTGCTTATTCTTATTTTCTCACAAACAGCAATGACATTGATATTTTTTCATGCTTGCCTGCTTCTCATGCTCTCTTCTTTTTGCTATACTTCTTCTATTTTTCTTTAAATAGCTCTTTCAAAGATAGTTGAAGAAGATTCTGAATGAGTTTGTGATTTAAACGCATTTTTTATTGTAAACTTGATTAACGTATGTTAGCATGGGACATAAGCTAAAAACTGTTAGGTATCTTTGATTATTCAGTAAATTTAAAGTTTTGGTAGACTTTTTAAAAGGAATTGATTAAAATCTTATTTTGAACTTTAATTTTATAATAAAAATAACAGTCATTTTAATTTTAAATTTTCCAAGATGACAAAATAATTATTCTTTTTAGATTTCTGAGTATACAAAATTATGAAAACTTTAAAAGTTTATATTTTTTTAAAAATTTTTATTTAAACATAAACAAATGGATAGATGCTTAGTTAAATGGAATAAACGTTATTATAGACAAAAATTACACCAACAGTCAAAGAATGTCAAATTCTTTTGCATAAATGTCCAACCCACTACATAGATGTAATATATCACTAAAGTGAATACAAATATCTTATATATCTCTTTGAAGGTGAGCTAAAAAAGTTAATTGAAGTTTACTAGAAACAATCATTGTATTGAGCTATTAAATTTAAATTTGAACCAGATCAATCGCTTTACGTGTTATCGTTTCAAGCGAAATAACAGTAAAAAGAATTCCAATGACTTTTTGAAAATATAAAGACAGGAAAAGACACTTTTTGCATTCTTCCTTTCTCATTCACCATAAAAATTCTTGCAAGAAAAAAAAAGAAGTGAGAAAAAGTTTTTTGCGAAACAATCCTCAGGATGTTTGATTGAGTTATAAATTCGAGCTGCATGCGCTAAATATAGAATAAAGAGAGAGAGAGAGAGAGAAAAGAAAGAGGAAAAAAAGGTTAAGCGATCCGACATTTCTCTCAGTACGGGGGAGAGAATTTAAACTTGAACGTGATGGAATGTAATTTCAGCACTCATCTCTTTCACTCTCTTTACCCACTCTTATTTTGAAGTAGTGATAAAACGAGATAATAATGGACTGGCGCGCGAGAGTAATTTTTTTTGCAATGCAAATTGACGCGGGAAAAGTCGAAGGTTAATTCAAAAGCCGGAACTGCCATAGTACTATAAAGCGACAATTAGCAAATCTTACCGTTTGAATAATTTAAATGGTGCGACTTTATGCGGTTTAGTTAATTAGCATTTATATTACAGTGATATTAAGCAAATAGTTTCCCGTTATCGCCCTCATTTGAAAGTTTATTGACAACAAAAAACCAACGATTGCGTAATTCTCAAGATCACAATTTTCACTTTATTGTTTAACACTTTCATCGTCATCGAAACCATAAGAAATTTTTTCTTTCGCTTGATATCTACATTTAAAATAAATTGAGATAAAGTTATGCAATCACTTTCTTTTCGAAAAATTATAAACAAAAAAAAAATCTCACGGCACTTAATTTTTTCTCTCAGGCTTATTGCAAAATCATAAATGTATCTTTAATTACATTCGTCTCAAAATTTTGCGAATGGACCAATTTTATGATATTAAATATGTAAAAAATCAGTGCAATTATCAATTGAAAATTACCAAGCTCAATTTAAGTTTTTTTTACTTTCACTTTCATTTCACACAATGAGGCGTTTCAACAATGCTCTGCTTCCATAATTCTGTGGTTTTTTTTCAAGTGAAAAAGATTTTTTTTAAATGTTCGATTTTCGTATTTAAATTCAATCATCAAATGACCGCAATGATGCGATTTACTTACTCTCTTTTACCATCAATGTTGCTAAAAGCTGTGGGAGGAAGAAAATATTGAAATTAAAATTTATTTTGGTCTCTATATGAAAAAGGATTTATGAAAATGTAAAATGCTGTTGGTTTGCTGAAAAGCCTCTTTTGCGTGGTCACCACGTAATAAAGCTTATTAAATAGAGATTTTTTCTCTTGTTGTGTTCTGCGAAGGATATTTATTATTGAAAAACATGCGAATAAAATTGATCAATAATAAATTGTACAATATGTTGGTGAATTTCAAAAAATTTAATTAGATAATTTAAATGAGAACTTATTATAAAGCAATAAATCGAATTTTGATATTCGAACAATTTCTTCTTCACTGATGTAGTAATTTTTTTTTGTTTTTGCAAAAATTCTAATGAAATAAAATTTTGCGTATAATAACGACACAGTAAATGCAGTAAAAATTCGATATTTTTTTTGAAATTTAATTTAAAATATAATTTTTTTCATTTAAATCTTAAACTGTAATAGCTTCTTTCTAATTATTTTTCTGTCACTGTTAGTGAAAATAAGTTCATTTTTTAATAAAAACAAAAAATATCATCAGTATTTATAAGCTCATTTATTTACATCGCATAATGGAGAGTATTACCATGTATTCAAAAGCCATTTCAAAATAAAATATTTTAAGCACTCGTCAGATTGGGGATGATTACGTATGCTCTTAATTTTAAAACGTTTTCGCCCTTCAAACTCACTCTATATGAATAAATTTTAACATCAACTACTTTATTTTCATATATGAAAATGGGTTAAACATTTTTGCATGTCTATGGCTACGAGAGTAGTATTATAATACATATATATAAAATGTGCAACAGATCACTTTCCATTGTTGCTGCTACTGCTGTCATTGTCATATACGTATTTTCATAGAGGTAGATTTATACTTGTCACACGATGGATGAGGCAAAGGGAAAAAAAGTAAGAGAAAAAGGATCATAAAAGAAAAGTGAATGATGGCAATGATATTTAAATCACTCAATTTTTCATCATTTTTCTCTATCACACTGACCCAGCATTTGTATGCTTGCACGTTCGAGGTGCTCACAACCCCTCTTTACACACATACACACAAAATGTCCATCATATTTAAAAATGAATTTATCAGTTCTATAAGATGGAATGAGGTGAGAAATAGAGAGAAAAAAAAGAAAAAAGAAAATTTCGCCTTCAATACTCTAAGCACGTTCATCGTACATGGCGATGTCAAATCATTTCATTTTTTCAAAATCAAGTTTCACCTCAGTTTCGGAAAGATTTTCTTTAGTTTAGGCACAAATGAAAAACTTTTTTCTTGATTCAATTTCAATTTTCGAGGGGTCAATTTATGTCCAATTTTGTGTTTCTTACATATGCACATTGTAAAAAAATCAATGATTTCAGCACATATAAAAAGTGTCAACCATTAAAATGGTAATAGAGAAAGAAATCGTGTCGTGCATGTATATTTCGAGAAAGGGCGAGAGCTTAGGCAAGGTTGTGACCTTACAAATTGAAATGATTGTCAAATCAGCCCATTACAATATTACCAATGGTGAATTTTTAATAGCAAACTCTATTCTCGGATAAGACATCTGTGATTAATGCGATAAGCGATCGAGTGACTAAGTGATACGCATTTACACCTTCTTTCTCTCCCCTTACACCTGTAAAATTTCTTGTTCGCAACAAACTTTTTATTTTGTTCGTTGACTCGCCTTGAAACAATGAAAGAAATTGTTTCACACATTTTTCCACACTTACTTAGACTAAATCTGTCTGTGCGTGTGATTCTATGCGTGTCATTGAAACATATACGACGTGTGTACTACCGAGGGTGTTTTCATTCCTATTTCGACCGCTTTTTTTCTTTCCCATTGATCCCATCATCAAAAAATGTATTTTTAACCTTATACATGCACGACTTGAGAGAGCTCTTAAGGGAATTAAATGAATAGAGATTTAGAAATTGACAGAAGAAAATTTAAAGAAAGATTGAGGATAAATTATCTATTTGTCCTTAAAAAGTTTCAATTACAAATGGCAAAAAAAATTAGGTGACAAATGAGAGGTTATCAATATTGTGATTCTTTTGAGACATGAGGCTTGTAAAGATGTCAAATTGAGGAATGATTTGGGATAGACAAGTTTATTTTGACAAAGTAACATGAAACAATGAAAAATTTTTGCTTCTTGAAGAAAAACTTAACAAATTTACTTTTTAACGGTTTTTTTAGATTAAAAATTTTATATTTGAATTTTTACATTTTAAGAAATTCATTATTTTGAAATTTTATGAAAATTGTTTAGAGTCTAAACTAAGAATAATAAAATATTGATACATATATAGATAATATTAATGCACAAATATTGACACAAATAATTTTCGCTCGCCTCGTTTTTTTACTGTCACTACATGAGATATCTCGAATCGTGTGGCACTATTTGCAAATAAATTATTCATTCTTCTTCCTTAAACTCAGTTGCTCAATTCAATTCTACCCATCCCATATTGCTCCATTGTTTACTTTTTTCATGTTTCTCTGACATTATTCCTCCATCACTCGTGTGACTGGCTCAATTTTATCTTTTTTTTTGTAAAAAACGAGACAGAGAGTAGAGAGAAAGGAGGAAGCACGTTGTGATAGATAAATATTTTATAATCCTAGCTGAACTCGAGCTTTATCTGTTTATGCATTTTGTGTATTTATATTTTTTTGCAAGTGAATTGATTCAGTGAATTTTTTCGTGTTGTGCAGTTTAAAGAGATTTTTCATGTATCCTGCACTATGCATTGTGTTGTCATACTCGTGCATCAAGTGTTGCTTGCTCTTTTTTAATTTCCTACTTTTATGTATTATTATAAACATCGAACGAGTGAGAGAATAAAAAATAAAATCGCTCAAGGTTTCAACACGTTTTAATTTCATTGTTTTACTCTTTCCAAAAACCAATTATCGTGTGCATGATTTAATTTTCCTCTCGCGCGAGCTATACTTTGTGTGTGTTCTTTATAATTTTATGCAACTTTCTCTTCTGGCTTTAGTTTATTACCAGTTTATTTATAGTTAAAGCAAATCAAACAACTTCTTGTTAAATGACATTGATAAAGGTCAATTAAATCTTTTGCTCAACCTTGAGTACTTCATTTTGACACTCTCTTGCAAGTTTTTTTTCTCCCTCTTATTCAATTCAAAAGCCAATTCATTCATCCGTTTACCATAAATAATAATGTGCCTCATCTTACTGTTCCTACATTATTCAACTGTTGTTGCTGTTGCCGTTGCTGTTTTTTCGCACATAAAAAATGAGGTCAATAGTGATTGCTTCAATGACTTCTAAAAATGCGGCATTATCAAATCTCGCTCGAAGAAAAAAATACACACGATTTGGCATAAGAATAATTTTGAATAAATTTTTGCCTCCCTCTTTTGAGATTGTATTCGGTTGTTCGCGTGCTGAATGAGAAGAAGATGATGATGTGAGCGGTGCTCGATGATGAAATGTGTTGTTAAATTGATGTGAGAAATTATTCAAAATTCATTGGAATTAAAAATTTTAAAAATAAAAAACCGTTGAAATTGATTTTAAATTTCACATTTTCATTAATGATTATTTCAAAATTGAATAATTTCTTTTTCTAGTAAAAATGATGCAAAAACAAAATTAAACGCGTAATATTCAACCTCTACCAAATAAAGAAATAATCTTTAATTCAATTTCAAAGTCTTTTTTATTCAAAAATAGATAGCTGTAAAAAACAATCTTTTGAATATTTTTTCTCCTTCTTAGTCATCATTTCTTAAGAATTGTTCATCTGTGCTATCAACAAAAAAACAAGTCGATCAAAAATTGAATTCAAATGAGTCAATTCTATAGAATTCATCGTCCATGAAGAAGCCCAAGTAAAAATACGCCTAAAATTTTGCTTGTTGTCAAGGCACATTGTTAATAAATTCTAGTTTTTTACGATTATTATAAAGGCAATAGCAGCAGCCATAGCATTCCATTTGTAAAATATTCACTCAAAATTATATAATCTATATTGGGTTAGTGGTGCTGTTTTGTGACGAAAATGAAGGCACAAGAAGCAGTTATACCAGTTTCATTTGGTCAACGTAATACTCACACTTCATTTCCATTTTCAACTTGTTTATATGCTCACAAAAACAGCAACGTAGAGAGTTATGCCGAAATTTACTTGCAGCAGTCGAAAATGTCGTAGACAGGTTTTTTTTCTGGCTTGAGTAATCGAATCATAAAATCTATCACAGCACAGACAACAACAACAAACAAACAGAAATAGAGAAAAAGTTTTTACCGCTAGTTGCGAGTGAAGGCAGACAAGCATCATCATCGTTGTCTGTTTATTTTTATCATCATCATCTCAATTTCACTTTCATTTTGGAATCGTCTGATGTCGTTTTTCTTCTCTTTTTCAATTCAAGTTTTGAGGCAATATTATTCAATACATTACATTATGTATTATTATGCAGAGAAAGATGATGGGAAATAAGGGAGTAAAGCGACGGATATGAATTGAATTACCAATTTTCAGGCTGGTATCGCCTTGGGGCGACTCTCATTCAAATGGGAGCAATAGAATACGATGATGGAGAAGGAATGTAAGCACATTCGTAACGCATTTATGCTTTAGAATTTTTATTTTTATTATTGCCGAATAAATACATCTTCTTCTGATGTTGCTGCGAGGAAAATCGCTCTCACTCGTATCATTCATATTCTTTAAAGAGATATAAATTTATATGTAGCAGCAGTCAAAGCAAGAGACATCGATATGGCATGAAAGAAAAATATTATGCATGTTGAAACTCTACAGAGAGCAATGTGGAAATGTTTTCTCAATTTTTTTCTTCTCTCAAATGTCTCTATAAGATTTGCATAAAATAATAAACTTTTTCTCGCTCCTCCTTTTTTCTTTGCTAATGGCAGCTACTTAAAATGACAGCATGAGACTTTGCAAAAAAAGAGTCATTTCAATATATAAAATTTTCGATTGCACAATTTTTTATTAAAAAATAATGATAGTTAATCATTTTAAATTTTTAAAAATCGTTTTTATTGAATTGTAATTTAAAAAGCTCGTTATAGAAATTTTTTTATTCATAAAATCAAGAGAAAAAATATTTTTCAAAATCAATAATTGAACAAAAATAAACGCCTACAGTTGACATACATAAAAGTTCAAATCAATCTATCGTTTTCATATACGAAATGACAAAAATCATAAATTCTTCGTTTGATATTTTAAAATTTCAAAACTTCTCACTAGAGTAAAATAAATCGCATTTTTGAAAAATTTCATCTCCGCATGCAGCACGAAATTGTGTCGAGATGTATGTATAAAATTTATACAATACACAATTATGTCTCACACTGAATACATTCTATAAAGAAGCAGAGAATTTTATCACAAATTTATGTATCGAAATACATGTGTCATTATAGTTATGCTATGAGAGTGTACTCTTGTATATTTTTGAAAGAGAGAGAGAAAACTTTATGACATTGCCAAAGTGAAAATCTTAATCTTTAACCATAAGCTACAGCAAAGCAATGAATCACATTTCTAGTTAGTCACTTTCTACTTGTTATCTTATAAATGAGTGCAAGTGCTTTTTTAAAAAGAAATAATAAACTTTTTTATTTCTTTTAACGAATTTTTTATGAACTTGAACTTGATCTTAATTTTTAATTTTATTTTTTCACTTGAACTTGCAATTTAAAAAAGAGCATTTTTGAGCTTGATCTTGATCTTGTAATTATTATCAAATATTCTATATATTCTTTAACAATTCATCAACAAACTGTTCAAATATCGATACATATCGTTGCAATAAGTAACAACATCAAAAACTTTACTGCTAGAGATTAATTTCATAATTCCCTTGCTCTCTCATCGTCATTTTATGATCTTGTCTGTAAATCACTTCTCGCACAACTACTTTGTATATTCATGGTCCAACCGAGAGTACACTATTAGTAAATTACTTAGTATTATTCCATTTAGAAAAAAGTGAGAGTGTGAGACAATCCTACTGTTTAGGATGTTAACTTTTCCACATCGCACAGTTTATTGCACTTCGTACAACTATTGTATAATATTTATTACCATTTTCTCCCATTCCTCCAATATGTTTTATGATTTCGCATAAATTTCTCCATGCAAGCAAGCAAAGTTTGTTGTTTGGTTGTAGAAGCCACTTCAGAAATCAATCCTGTTATTTATGTGAATTGGAAAAATATTAAAAAGCCATAGTAGAGAAGTAGAAGAAGCGCGAGAATCACGAGCAGAAGCGCAAAGCGATTCATGCATAAAAAGAGATAAAAATGATTCCCAATCTTTTATTACGTCACGTTTCTGTAACTTATAAAATTTAATGATATGTTATTACGAATATCTTCAGCATGTTTCCATGCATACACTAAAAAGAAAAAAATGTTCTGGGCATCATCAGCAATGCCTAAATACAGAAATGTGAGTATAAAATCGCATAAATTATGCTATAAAAATGATAAGCCGTTGTGTGGTCATAAAATCATGTGTCTTGCTTTTCTCCACTTTGCTGCTTGCTTTTGCCCATTTGCGTTTGCACACAAACACATACAAAACTTGAATCTGACACAAGGTCAAGGATTAAGATAGAAACGCACATTTCTCATTTCTATTTTAATGTTGTTAAGGGTGAAAATTACTTTTAATAAATTATTATAAATCTTAATTTTTAACGTATTTTTATAATTTAAATTTTTGAAATAAAAATGTCAAAATTATATATTTTGTAAAATCAATTAAAATTTTTTGATTCATAAATGGCATTTGAGTATATATTTTTTCATATGAACTTTCCCCCAATTTCGATTGCATGCTGCTGATAATATGATATGTCAAAAGAAAACAAGAAAGAATGAGTCTGTATATGGCATCACATTTGAGTCCATTTTATCTTAATTAATAATTATATCACATCATAGAAAAATAAGAAAATTCTTTCCACATTTCCGCACGCACAACATCTACAATGAGCATAACTCAGAGGCATCCGCAGAAGTGATAAGCGATGAGGAAAAAAAACTAAGTCCTCGTTAATCTGTTTGTTTTTCTTTTTCTCTCATTCTCTCAACAAAACGTGTGTGTTGTGCGACTCATTTAGGACAAGAGTGAGCCAATTATTTGACTTGACATAAGCGCATTGCTGTTACTGCTGCTTTTTTTCCGGAGGAGACAATTATACTTTTTGTGTTTATCCGCAAATGAGCACGTCTCAAAAGTACACACACAAATAAGTCGCACATGGGAGATGAGGAAGAAATTTTTTTGAATTAGGCAGTAAAAGTTTTATGGTCGATTCATTTATGTTGTAAAAATGTTTTTAAATGCGGAAAATTTATGAATCATTTTTGCTTCTTATTACAGTTCTGGCTCAAGAAAACTTCAAATGTCCAGATGATTATGGCTTCTACCCGCATCACTCAAGTTGCGACAAATATTGGAAGTGTGACAATGGTGTATCAGAGCTTAAAGTATGCGGAAATGGCTTAGCATTTGATGCCACCGATCCAAAATACCTCACTGAAAACTGTAAGTTAAATAGAAAAAATTTCAATTAAAATTTTTCATTCACATTTTTAATTAATCTAGGTGATTACCATCACAACGTAGAATGCGGTGACCGCACCCAATTAGGTAAGTGCAAATATGTTAATGTTAATTATGAAAAATTCAATTACTAGGAGTGTATTATGATGTCTTTTTTAAACTTTAAAAGTTTTATAAAATATTTCCTTTCTCAAATTTTTAGAATAATTTTTATTTTAATTGCCACACATAAAGTTGATTTGTGATTAAATTGAAAGTTATTTTTAATTATCTTTAATTGAATTATATTGAAAGTTGAAAAAAAAAATTTTATTGTCAAGTTTTGCATAGAAATATTTTTTCAATTAAATTTGATTTTATTTTGAACTTTAAAGTTGATTTCCAATTTTAGATTGAATTATTTTGTGTTTATTAAATGATTTTCAATTTTTTTTAAAAACTTGTTTGTAAATCTGAACTTGATCTTAATTTCAAGATCAACAATATTATTTTCAACTTTTTTTAACTGAAGTTCAAACTTCATTTAAAATTTAAAGTTCAAATTGATCTTGATTTTCAGTTTTAAGTTCCACTGGAAATTTTATCTAAATTTAAAGTTCGAAAAGCACTTTAAATTTTATTCTTTTTGATAAATTTTGAAATTGAAATTTCATGCGTCGTTTTACACCATCGAGAGTTTAAAAAGTTTTTGGACTGTTATTTATTTTGTTTGGAAATATCATGACATTGTCTTTCA
>JACWBX010004024.1:1675-15091 GCA_014622435.1 Polypedilum pembai
ACAAAGGCATATGGATTGTAAGAGTCAAGTTTGCGCGCCGATTCTGCATATTTTTCAGCTGTTTCCAGATCACGTTTCTGTCATATATAACAAAATTAGTAATATTAACCGTCAGTGACGTGCTAATAGCGCATTTTACTGTTGAAGATACTGTTGATGCAAAATTTAATATAATGAAAATTTAAAAAGATTTGTAAAAGATTTTTGAAAATATATATGATAAAATTTAATTTTTTTTCTTCTAATTTTATCAAAAGTTTTGGAATAACTCGTAAACGGCATGTACTTTTAAGAAGAACTTCCGTTACACAGGTCTCATGGTTGGCAGCAATAGATTAACACAAAAATTTTCGCAAAAAACCGTTCTGGTAAAGACTAGTTAGGGAGACAGACAAACGGACAAAACGCGGACAATAACGCCTTTTTTAAGGAAAATGCGCTTAAAAGGTGGAGAGAAATTATTGAGTTATGTAAAAATTGAAAAACTTGTAATATATTACAATGTATCGCTACATGAAAAACAAAACTTTATTTTCCGAATTTGGCGATAGAAAAATGTTGGTGGCTTTTTCAGCAGAGATTGGGATTTGTTTTTGATCAAATAATTTATTTTTTGCAAGTTTTTCATTAAAATCTATTTATTTCAACGGTTATCAAAAAGTTTAATTAAATAGACTGTCATTTTCTCAAATTGACAAAGCCCAGGAAAAAGGAAAGAATTTACAATTAAACTTACCAGCAAATAAATAAAAGTCAAATTAATGGCAGCATTTACTGCTACACTCGAATCTTTCTTTTCAAAGTATTTTAACGCATCGATAGCTTGATTAACGTCGTCTAACTTCAAGAAAATTAAAGCCTTGTTAATTTCCAGTTCAGTGGCTAGACGCGAGAAGCCGCTATACTTTATAGTCTCAACACACCACGTGTAACCATCATTAAAGTTGTTTTCAATGACAGACGAGATGAGATTAACAGTTATCAGAACGTTCCGCTGTACATGATTAGACATAAAAAAGAAAGAATTATATATTATGGTTCTAAGTAAATTTCAAAACTGCGTTTCAATTATTTGCTAAAATATATAGCATAGTATTCTTCTAATAGGAATATTTTATATTTACAGTTACAATTACACATACATACTTTGTTTTGATTCTTTAATTTGAGCTCGTAACTATGTAACTCATCTGATGATATGGCATTGTATATGTACTCATGCGAAGGATTTGTGCTTGAGTTAATGAGTTTCTCCTCATCATTAAAATCAATAGGAACGTCTAGAAGATACTGAAATGCCTTTTTCATTTTCTCGACATCACCGAGTGCGTAATAACATAAAACAAGATGAATTCCGCTCTTTATGTCTCCTTTTTCTGCCATTATAAACTCAAAGCTTGTCGCAGCGTCAGAATATTGACCCATTTTTACAAACAAAATGCCAATGTTGTGAGTAATTTTTAATCTCAATTCTTTCTGATTACCCGGTACTTGATCTAATGCCATACGGTACATTTTGATGGCCTTTGAGAAAAGACCAAGTTGAAAATAAATGTTACCCATGTTGATTTTAAGACGATTTACGTTTGGAAACATTTTGTTCTTTGTCATTAACGTGTAGGTGTTAAGTGCTTCAATGAACATTTCATTTTTATAGTACAAATTTGCTAAATTGAAAAGAACCTGCCAAGTGCGTATGAAAGCGTCATTTTTGAAAAAAAAATAATAAGAATTTAAAAATAGAATTACCGCATAAGTCAAATCAAAATTATGAGTAAAATTGTTTGCACTGTTTTGATTTCGCATACGTAAAAGCGTTCGGTCCATTGATGACGCCTCTTTAGCCTTGGCAAGGCCACCAATAACATCAGGCTTTGAACCCGTACTCGTCAATATCGATTCTTCTAGCAATTGGAAAATTTTCTTCTCGATATTCTTATACTTTTGCTCTGGCCTAATAGAAAATTTTATCAATGAGTCACATCACGACTGAATGTCCAATAGAAATTTGATACTTGCGTGTCTTCTTTTTTACTTTCAAGCACCACAGTTTTCTTTGCAGCTTGATTGAAAGGATCGAAAAGAAAGGTTTCGGATGAGAAGCCCACAGCACGGACAGCTGTCGAGGGACGAGCTCGAGCCATTGCTGTTGATGGAATTTCGCCCGTTCTAAGTCTTTCGCCAATCTATGTATAAAGCATATAGACATTGATACGTACTTTTTTCACCCACTCATTACACACTCACCCAATTGGTTTTAGGCGTTGTTGTTCGTTTGCCGTAACTTGAAACTTTAAGTGCACTTTGATAAGCCTCATCATCCTGATTCGCATTATCGAAAAGATTTACGACATTCTTATTGAAACCACTATATAAATCAATCTCTCGCACTTTATTGCCACTTGTTATCGTTCTTTTTGCGCTCTGCATAATTATTTAAAAATATTTTATTCCGAAATTGAAGTGTAAAAAATACTTTTTCATTCAATTGTTTGAAATTTTTCGTTGTCATAGTGACGTGTTGTGATGCCATGACATTCGTTGCTTTGTGATGCAACAGGTCGTTACAGATGATAACATGCATGTGTTGTTTAACTCATGCTGTTGTCAAGATTGGCAGCTTGTTTATTAATTAGCAACAAAATAGTTATGAATTTGCATTCTGATTATGTATTGTTTACTTAAATACCATGTTGTGTTTATTTTTATATAATAAGTCACATTTTCGTAATGAGAAATTGTCAATAACAGTTGATTTTTATTATTAGTCACAAGGTTGAAATAATAACTTTATAATGTATTATTGATACATTTTAACATTAAATAAATATTCAATTTATTCTGGAACCTTCCACTGTAATTGTTTGCCAATATCATATAAATTATTCAATGCCACATTGACACGATCCTCTTCTTGAAGTTTTAAATAATGCTTATAAAGTTGCAGTGACGTTCTTGCATCTTCGATTGAATCATGAGTTTCCGATTGAATGCTTATTCCTGTGAGTGACAACGATAGAAAATTTTCATTGTGCATTAAAAGCAATAATACAAATAAATATTATCAAATACCTAAGAAATGCCATGCTAAGAACTTTAAGGAGACCATTCGATGATGTGGAATGTGAAAGAGATATACTGTATCAATTATTTGCTTAGATGGAACGTGCAAATTGACCACACGAAAATCATTCTTTAATCCATGACCGACGAAGATTACACCACTATTAAAGGGACAATTAATTGGTTTCTCAGTTGAATATTAAAAAAACTAGTAAAAAAATAAGCAGTTACCTATCAACCAAATATCTTAATTTTTGATAAGATCTCTTGAGAGTTGTCAGTCTTTTATTGCTTAAATTTGCATCGAGATCACCAGGTTTGATACCCGAGAATTTTGTCAAATAATCCGAGACTTGTTCTTGTGTTAAAATATAATCATCAATGAATGCAACTCCTTCCCTTCCATTACCAGGACTGGGATTAAAAAAAAGATTTGAATTTTAAATCATGAGATATTGTTTATGTTATTAGCAAAAATCTTTTAAATTTGAACAAAAACTTTATCTATATAAAAAATTACTTGGTTTAGTTTCTGTTCATCATTATCAATAATATAAAATAGATCTATATTGCATATTCTTTAAGTCGTTTTCAAAAGCTTTTTTTGAAAGACTTTGTTAGTTTATGATAATAACCTGCTAATCTAGAAACGAAAAGTGGCGGTTTGAATTTTGAAAAAATTCAAATTGATTTGCGAATAAAAAACCCTTTTTCACACTTCTTTTCGAAAATAAATAAAATAAACAGAAAACTCAATTTTCTTAAACTCTAATTTCCGAATATTTATATTCAAAATACACTATTTAGAAATAAAAGAAAGTCAAATTAGTAATTAAAAAAAAACTCGAGATGCTTTAAATTTGCAGCTTTTAACAAAATTTTGAAAATCACCAATGTATATTTGTGTGTTCAAGTTATTTCGAAAGATTGTAGTTGAGTACCATCGGAAATTTCGAAAGTTTTCAGAATTCCTATTTAGCCGCTATTTTTTCCGAAATACCAGGGATAATAAAATTTGAAAGTTTAACGGTTAAGAAAAGATATTTCTTACCCACGAATGCAGCTGATTCTTGCAACACTTGCAACACGTGGCTTGAAAGTTGTCATTTTTCCATCACTACTAATCTCACTTTCTTCAGGATTTAAAGTTACAAACTCTGCATCCATAGCAACAATATCTCCTTGTTTCGGTACTTCATGAGCCTCTAATGGTATGAAATTGGCAGCATCTTGCTCAACATTTGTGTTTAAAATTTCTTCAAGTAGTAAATTACTTGTGAATGGACTTTCGTAACTGCTATTGTCATGTTCAATCCATTCAAAATTTTTGTTTTTATAAAATAATACACTTGGTATTTTCCAATCTAACATGAATGACAACACTTCATCTTCCTGTACATTTCTGATGAGAAAATCATTGAAAATGTACCATTGATTATTGCGCAATATGAACGAAATTAAATTTCTTTGTTGTCCATTATCAATACAATACACAGCTGCTTGTAAGGTGTAGATTTGTGACGCATCACCATCATTATTACCTTGAAAATCATCTATTGAAATATTTTCACCATCGACAGTGATTTTAAAGTTTGTGGGAAACCATCGATCTGACAATTTACCACCATTTGATGATTCACTTGTAGTTGTTGCGCGTCTCGTATATGGATGTGAAAAGTGACAATCAGTACGTGTGCATTTGATTCCATAACGACATTGCTTTTTAATCGCATTTTCTGATTCATTAACTGGACTTTGATTGAAATCGTTATTAAACTGATTCAAATGACGTTTCAATAGTTCAATTTCTTTTTCATTATCGAGACCACAATTAATAGCAAGTAAATTAGGCAAGTCAGTTACACTTGCACAATGATTGTGTGGACTAAAACGATTGCAAATATCACACCATGCCGAAAGAGTTTTTTCCAAATTAAGTGAATTTTTTAGAATTTTGAGAAAGTCACAAGAGTCGTGAGTAGGTGAAGCGAGCGGATAGATCAAATTGCATACTAAGACCACATTAGTTTTCAGCTTTTTTTCATTGCATTTAAGACATCGATGAACGACACGTTGTTTGATGCCAAACAATGAGCTCACTTCAGATGAAACTTCATGGTCTTGATCTTCTTTCTTCTCAGTTTCTAAAAATTGATATCTATCTTGCTCGATTTCTTCTTTTGCTTTGTCTTCCGTTTGCTCTTTTTCTTCTGCCAATGATGCTTCTTCAAGTCTTTTACTTACTGATGAAATTAAATTTGTGATGTCAACATTTTGCATTGGAACACTATTTCTTTTGCCAGCATCGAGTAATTCATTGTGAATTTGATGAAGAATAAAACGATTCCAATTTTGAATGAGTCTAATAAGATTGATATTACGACTCGGGTTTCTATCAGTTATTACTAATGAAAGAGCTGCAACTTCTGGAACAGTTCGAAAAGAACGCAAAAAATTACTCGCTTGACATGGTTGCTTACTTTTATTGTTAGCAAGCATGTGAAATAAAAAACCGAGTTCACAGCTCAAGCAAACTTCTTTCGAGCAAGTATGAGTAATCAAAGCTTGTCGCAATGGAAATAAATAGAAAAGAACTTGAAGCATAGAATTACAATAAGCGTTTGGCAGCAGATTTTCAAGTCCACAAAATTCTGTTTGATTAAATTCACTAAAGTCAAATTCAAGTGTTCCAGCTTTATATTTGATGTCAATTTTCTGATAATGTTTTGGAATTGCATGTGATGAAGAAACTGAAATGCTTGTGCTTGCAGACACTTCTGGATCATCATATTGAGCTTCATTTTCCATTATGTATGGAATTTGATTTCGACGAGTTGTTCTAGGATTCGGTGCATAACTAATTGTGCCTTGTTGTTTCATTGTGCTTAAAATGATTGGATCTATGGGTTTAGGACGACGATAATGATATTCGCACATTTCCTTAGGCAAATCGCTCAACCAAGTTCCGCTTTGTAGCTTTGGGAGTAAGATTGAGGAAAGTGGAAAATTCATATCGGTAATGGATACAAATGGCAGTGGCTCTGGTGTGTCTGCGAACTCAGTCTCACGTGAATAATTATTAAACTGCGGTTCTGGTGATGAAATTGCACTAATGAGACTTAATTGTCCAGTGTTATCACCAAATGCCATCGCTTGATTTGATGAGGAAATGTCAAAAGACATGCATTGACTGGCAACATTGATCTGATACATGCACACGCGTGGTTGAGTCAATTCAACTGTATCTACCAATTGTAATTGACCAAGTGGTGATACTATTGCTAAACGTGAAACAAATGATGGCAGAAAACGAAGTAAAGTGGGATCAATGAGAGTCTGAATTGGTGAAACAAGTCTCAACATTCGCATGTCATAGACCATAAGAAATCTATCAACTGTCAATTTTCCATTTATATCACTGAATCCACATGAGACTAAATAGTTACCCTGCACATCAAAATCATTCAATGATGCAGAATGAGTTGGTAATTTATGTTCTTCATTAAGAGTTAAAGGATCACGAAGGGTAATAAAACCATTGACATCGCCACAGCATAAAAATCTTGAATGATCATATTTTTTAATTATAGCACAACCATGATCACCAACATCAACAATAGCCTGCTCAGTCATTGTTGTAAGATCAAAATCGATGAGATTTGGTTGATGTCCAGCAATTAAAAGTCGTGTAGGTGACAATGCAAACATACAGAGAGCATCAGTAAGATTTTTTGAGCGATGTGTAAATTTTGGGATTCCACGTCGAATTTGATGTCGTAATGATGTACTGGTCAGTGCGAAAATTCCCTCAGAATTTGTCTCAATTTGATGAACAATTTCAGACTGGTGAATACGAAATGATGTATACTTTTGCATAGTTGAGCCATAAAAGCTGCTGACGTAGCCAGACTGATTTCCAGTCCAGATTAATTCTTCATGAGTGTCAAATTTTACTGTTGTTATACCACATGACAAGTTATTGCTCAAAGTTATGCCCAATTCTAGATATTCAGCCTCACTTTGACCAATGTTAAACAATGATTCCGGCTCGTAAACTAAAATTTAAAAACTCATGTGAAAATGATCAATTTAAAATTTTTTTTCATTATCTCCTACTTGGATTGAAAGCTTGATTCATTTTAATACTGAATAAATTAAAAAAGAACCTGCAAAAAACACAATAACTTGAAATTTTAGAAAAAAATTTTTGCAAACTTTATAAACCACTTTTTACGCTTCATAAGTAGCAGGGTTTGACATAAATATTTATTCATCATGAAATATTTATGTAATAATTATTAAACATTATTATTTAGAATTTAATCAAAAATAAAAATTAATTTCTGCATTTTGTTAACAAATTTTACTCACAAATTTCCGTTAAATTTTTAAAATTTTAAGAAATTTCTTACATTTCAGTGTTTTATACTTTCAAAAAATAATATAAACAATCGAACCCTTACACTAATACCAACTCAAAAAATTTTGTTTACATCTCGTAAATACGCAACAGCTGACTCAAAAATGTTCTAGTGTTAGTAAAATTAAGGGGAATGAAAACAAAAAATTATCAGAATTTGATACAAAAATCAAAACAAAACTGAAAATTTTTCACAATTTTTGTGTTTTTTATATTCCGCATAGTTTTAAGTGATTTTTACAACCAAAATGTATTCGATCTCAATATTAGAGCGTGTAAAGCTCAATTATTCGATGACCACAATCGGAATGATCATTGTGTACACGTTTTTTGTTCAATTTGTACCAGAAATCCTGTGGTTAACTGTGCTATTTTTCATCCTTGCTGAGTGCTTCAAATTGTCAATAATTCAGAAATTTTATTCACTTGATACAGCCAATAATACGGAAGGAAATGCGAGAAGGCGAAGAGGCAATAAAGTAGCCGAAAGTGCAAAATTTGGATTGCTAATGATTTTAACAGTTTTCTTCTTTGCTTTTATTTGCATTATCTTGGGTGGTGAGTAGCGGTTAATTCATTGTCTCTGGTTCATACTAATTTCATTCACTTGTCTATTTATAGCACCAGCATTTGAGAATTATGAGAAAACATTGACATTGTCATCTTTACTCACAAGTCTTACTCTTTTTCCTATTTCATTAATTGTTGGAGTATCAGGAACAATATCAATTCTTCTCACAGATTCATTTGAGATGGTCAATGTCACTAGTCAAGCATTCCTTAGACTTCTTAAACGCAACGCATATCTAGTCATATTTGGAGCCTTCATTGGCAGTGTCGTTTTTCCACTCGACTGGGATCGTCCATGGCAAATTTATCCCATTCCAAACATCGTTGGTGCCATCACAGGACAAATGATTGGCTCTTTTTATACACTCTTTGAAACAATGATAAAGCACAAACTCGGCAAGAAACAACACTAAAAAATTTCATAAATTTAATTTTCTCTCTTTCACTTCGTGGCATTTATATAATAGAAATAAAAAGCAAAAGAAAAATTTGCTTCGCTTAGAATAATGTAATTTGTTTCAGTTATTCTAACTTTTCAGATTTATGGACAGTTCTTTGAAACGATTGATTCGAGTTGTAATTCTTTCTTAACTTGTTTTATTCAAATTTTCGAAATTCGTTAATAAACAATCATATTTTTAAAGATCCACATTAAATGCATAATTTCTATCTAGTACAAGTAATAGATTTCTTAATTTTGAAGCAGATACAACTTAATTTGATTGAAAATAAGCGAATAAAGATGTTTTATAACTAATTGAAACAATTTCAAAAAAGTCATCAAAAAATTGGGTTTTTCGCATTTTACTAATCCAGGGGGAAGGACACGGAGGCAAAACTTGAAAAAATTTTCGCCCCAAAATTTTATTTTATACCAGGAAATCCTTTTTTAACATCGAACATTTCTTTTGATGAATATTGATTAATCATACAAAAAAAATGTTACAGACATTAAGAATATGTAAAATAGAGCAAAAAATTTTAGCTATGATCAAGATTCGAAATCGCGTTCACAAAAGATTCAATGAAAAAATTTTAAAAAGGGGCGAAAATTTTTCGCCCCTTTAAGATTTTTTCGCCCTTTCGCCACCGTGTCCATCCCCTAATACTAATCTTACAGAAAATTTTTTTGATCAAAATGAAATTTCTCTTATTTTGTACATAGATAAATCTAGCCTATAACGTCTATGGGATGATGTCCTATGGTTCTTGAGTAGACTTATAAAGATCACTCAAGTAATTACTAATTAGGTTGAAATTTATATTTTCAAAAATGTCATTTTTTGTAAGATAAGAAAAACTCATGCAATTGATATAATTCAAAATAGAAGAGTTATAAGAACCAACAATAATAATAAAACAGTTGTTTATTAATGCATCTTGACAATTTCATACGCTTAGAATCAGTAATAAAGAGAATTTTGAATTTTAAAAAAGCCTACCGTCTTCCTCTAATCAAGCGCAAACTTATAAAATTAGAAATTTTGAAATTTCAGTTCGATGGAAATTAAATTTTACTAGTTGAGCCATATTTTCTGATATAAATAGTAAATTTCCTTCATTTTGATATTAAACTTCAATTTTTTATCATAATTATATGATAAATTGATAGATTTGATAATATTTAATAAAAGATTTTTGCCAAAATATGGAATTAGTAACGTATTTTTTAAAAATGGCTCTTCTATTTAAGCGGTTCTTCTATTCAAGCGTAAGTTCAAAAGTTTTAAAAATTTCGAAAAAAAGCAACTCTTGAATAGAAGAGCCGACTCTTTTATTCGAGGGAAGACGGTAGTAAATTTTTGAATCACAGAATTGTCTTTATAACAATTTTTAATTAGGGAAAATGTAAATCTTACACTCTAATTGCATTATTCTGAATAACAATTCATCATTTAAATTATGAAATTTTAACTATGATATATCAAATGAAAAATTCTTCAAATGTAAATTTCATTTTCTGTTGACCGAGTATGTTTTGTATAATATTGTAAAGTTGAGTTAATTAAAATAAAAAACACTAAAACTTTTATAGAGAAAAAAAGCTACCTAGTGACAGTCATTGTTTAAATAAAAACTTTTTCCGAATGTGTGAATTTCAAGTAAACTCAAAAAAATTTAGTTCATGCAATCAATGGTTTGATAAATGAAAATTTTTGTTGGTTTTATTCAGTTTTACAAAATTATTAGTTTAACCATCAAAAGTTGACCTTTTTTACTCATTCAATTAATTTACTTAAAAATCCTAAAGCCATCCCATAAAAATATTCTTTTTCTATTGTCGAGGACGATATAGTCGTAAAATTTTTTATTGCAATTTCATCAAGAATGAATATCGTATGATGATATCTATTTGTATTTCACTCAAAACGAACATTAGCATAAAGTGTGTGAGTACTTGCCTAAATGCGTACGACGAGAATATGAATGAAATTAAAGCTTTACTTAGACGACGTGCTGTGTGATGATGAAAAAAGGGGTTGAAGCGAACGTAAAAGGCGACGTTGAAATTATTTTTAATGTGCCTTGAATTCAATTTAATTCTCCCTGCTTCCTTACTCACAAAACCGTAATTATAAAAAAATAATGAAAAAATTATGCAAAGATTAGCACACAAAAAAAAGCCACGAAATTGTGTGTGAGCGAGAGTGTGAATTTGTGCGTATTAAATTTCATAGCTAATTAATATTTGAATAAAGAAAGAAAAAAACAAAGCATGTGTGTGTATTCGTATCTTAATAGACTTCAATTTATTATACAATAATCATCAAGTTATGATTACGACATTTATGAGTTGCCTTCATTGGCATAGGCAGCAGCAAGTGAGCATCGAATGAAAGAAAAGACAATGTTACTGAAACTCACCTACTGAGAGAAGAACTTCTGCTGTGTCATTAATGAATCATCAACTGAATGATGAGTATTTAATGCATCGTAATAAGCCACTTAATGTGAAGAATATTCTTTCTATTGAATGAAGGCAAAAGTGTTATCGTATTTGGACGAACACACATTCATAGCACACATAGAGGTGATTTAATCATCCTTTCATTTCCATCCATAAATCAAATTGAAAAGAAGAAGATGAGTGAATTGAGTTCAACCACTGAGAAAGCTCTAAGAGGGGATTATAAGTTAGTCTTATGAATACAAGCAAATCCTCTTCTTTTACCTCCTTCACACTTGCTACATTCTCTCATCTCTGATGTTTGTCTTCATCAGTCTCATGTCGTTATATACGTTGGCAAACAGTAAGTGAGTGAATGAATAAAAGTCTTTAAGCACATATTGTATTCCTATTTAAGAAGAGAGAAAAAGCTGGCGCAACTTGTGGGAAGTTTGTTTGCTTAACAATATGCTAATGACATAAAAGATTTACAACATAAAATGACAGATATGATATGTGTTATGAAAACACTTTTCTATGTCTAATTTCTATACTTAAAACTTGACATTTTCATAAAAATCAAAAAAATGCGTTTTAAAAATTCTTTACATTTCTACTTAAAAATAAATCAAAACTTTCTTGAAGTGTATTTACATTGTTTTCACACAGATTCCTTAAGAGGCATCAAAGCGAAAATAAATGCGGCTAAAAAAGTTTCAAGAGCTTAAAGAAATCAAAGAAATTCATGAGATATGGTTTTATCGTGAAATATAATAACATTCATTCTACCATCTAACATTTCACTTGAATTCAATGAAGTCATGGCTTTAAGAAAGATGAAATCTAGCATATAATCGATCAACACTGAGCCGTGGACAGTGAAATAAGATAAAATTTATAGCCACATTATTTTTATAATACCAACATTCGCCTGTCACGATCACACCATCTACCTTGTGATTAATTTACTCTCAAATCAACATCACAACGCTGCCATAGCTACATTATTTTAAAATTTATATTCTGCAATCAAAATTTATGACATCATGTCGTACGCTTCGCTTAACATTTTCCCATTTCGCTTATCACTACATTTGTTGCGCGTGATAATGAGAGTGATGAAGACACCTTAAGCACGCTCCTTCTCCTTTTTCACCTCAACTCGCATGAAATATTAAATGGAAAAATTCATCTCATTCAAATTGGATTATAAAATTGCCTTGAGTAATTGTCATGAAATAATTCAGTTATATAATGCAATACATACTCTTGCATGTTATTTTTATTTCAATGAGATTTATGAAATATTTTGCAATGTTTTGAATTATAAAATTAATTTTAATTATAACTTCAGGATTGGAAAAGCAAAAATGTATTAACAGACGAAATCTGTCAAGTTGACAGTGTCAACTATTACCCGATGCAACTGTTAACAGATTTTAACAAATTAACTCTGTATAATTTAATTAAGTGATCAAAATACAGAATTTATATAATATGAAATATGTAAGCACAAACTTTTAAGTGAACTTTTCTTCATGAAAAAGGAAACGTGATTAATCTTTGCTATTGCATTTCATTATAGCTAAAATTTTGCATTCCATGTTTAAAGTTCAAAATTATTCATATCATCGTCAAGGTTTTTGAAAGCTTCTATAATACGCTTATACGGGCTTATACATAAATTTTCTTGATGAGTGCACTTCAAGTGAAACGAAGATAGAATTTATTTCCATCTATTTTTTTATTTATCATCACGTACTCTTTTGTATTAGTTATAAGTTTCACCTCTAAAGATAAAAGTGTATCTCAAGTGCACATGGCACAATAAAAAAAGTGATAAAGAATATCCGCTCAATTAATTCGTAGTTGAAATCTAAGAGCTTTAGAACAAAAAGCATTCATTACTTTCAACTCTTTTAACTATGTTTTATTCAATTATAAACTATATAAAACTAATGAGATATCTGATAGAAGCAGTAATGAATATAATAAAATTTGTTTGAAAATTTAAAGTTCAATTTAAACATATATTTTCTGTAAGTAATCTCATTAACTCTCTTGCAAGTTGTGAACTAAAATAATTTAATAAAAAATTCTCTATTTTGGAATGCATCCAAAATAGTCTCAAGGCAAAAAATTTCAATCATCGTTCTGAATGAAAGAAGAACAGAGATGAAGAAAAAGAAAATTTAAAAATTAGTGTGACACAGAGGCCGAAATCGATCGACTTTTAGATTGACGATCGATGTAATGTCAATCTGAATAAACCGATCTGTCAAAAAAAAATTAAATCGATCTATTTAAATCGATTTTAAATCGAATTTTTTACACCGGTTTATTTTAGATCGATCTATTCAGATTGATCGATTTAAAATCGATCTGAAAGTTGTAAAATTTTATTTTCAACGTTTTAATGTTAAATCTTTTTATTTCATATGTCAATCGATTAAATATTGTTCAAAATATATTCCTG
>JACWBX010004024.1:15111-25638 GCA_014622435.1 Polypedilum pembai
TTTGAAAATTTAAAGTTCAATTTAAACATATATTTTCTGTAAGTAATCTCATTAACTCTCTTGCAAGTTGTGAACTAAAATAATTTAATAAAAAATTCTCTATTTTGGAATGCATCCAAAATAGTCTCAAGGCAAAAAATTTCAATCATCATTCTGAATGAAAGAAGAACAGAGATGAAGAAAAAGAAAATTAAAAATTAGTGTGACAAATAAATTAGCGACTACTGTCTCAATCAATTAATAAAAGAAAAAGAATTTTTCATTCAACAATGATTTTGGCAAATTTTGTGTGTCTTCATTAGTCGGAGAAATGAATGAAAAAGTTGACAACATCATATTAAAGCAGCTTTTTCAGTTCAAAATGATGACAAGAAATAATAAAAATCTTTTTTACACTCTCAGACATTCTGAGAGAAAATTAAATACTAGACTGTCAGAGACCAATGTCGTGTGAATTTTTGAAAGCTATTTTTTTCTTCGTTATGTTTTGATGTCACTCTTTTCGTTTCAAATTCTGACTTAAAATCAATATTATTGAAGCCTCTTTTTATGAAAAGTTTTAAATTGAAATTTTTAATTAAACAAAATGAAGCATTATGTCGTCTTGCGGTTAAACAATCATTATGTTTTCAGGCATTTTTATTTAAAACGATTTGTGGTGTCTATTTTCTAAAAATAATTTTGTAACTTTTTATATAGATTTTTAAGCCACACACTTTTCTATATCATGAAAAATTCTATTGTGTTTGATGTCAATTTAATTTTTACTTCTTGAAATTGCTTTTGAGTGAGTACTCAACGTATTTATAGAAAGGAAAAAAGTCTAAGAGCTATTGAGTCAGTGTCACTGTCTTCAAGATTTCCATCACTTTAGAAGAGAAAAGAACTTTTCTGAGATTTATCCTGACTTAAAATGTATTTACTGAACAGCTTTTCTCCACTCCCTTTCCCTTGATACTCATTATAAAATGTTAAAAAAATTGTTTGTTTATTTACTCATTGAATTGTCGTCGCCTTTTGATAGGCGAAATATTTAATTATATCCCATTATATGAACTCTATAGACTGTGAAACGTAAATTGTCAATTTTTAAAAGTTGACTCTCAAAAGAGAAAATGCTGAATTGAGAGAGTTGCAAAAGTGCTTTTAAAGAGAGCGAGATTCATCACTAATGCATAGAAGAAGAAAAATGTTTCTGTGATAAAGAAAAAAAGCAGCATCAGTACACAGCTAGCAAATGATAAAGATTGGTTTAAAATCTAATAGTGAAGCTTATATAATCACAGAAATATGAATGACAATTTACCCTATTTAAATTACATGCACTAGCAAACAATTACATAATCTATTGCGAGTTTCCCTATCTACTTCATTTTATCTCTACCTTACAAAACATTACTTAATAGACTTCTTCTATCTGTTATTTCTTTCTTTTTCTCTTGGAGTAGATGAGATGAGTCAATTTAAAAATTAATATCATTTGATATTGATTTATTTGCTTGCGTTAAAACGAAACAACGACGTTACCTCTGCGTACAATATTTCAAGATATACTCTTGATTTATGTTCGAAGCATGCCAGTAAACTTTTTCTTTTTTTACTTCAAAAAACCATTCATAAAACATTTCTGAGAATTTTACAAGAATAAATCGAATTTTCAAACATGAAAAATTTATATTTCGTCAAGCACAAAATATTAAATTTAGGATTCTCTTCACACAGAAAACATTAACATTTACATACCGCAAAAACCTAGTAAAGGATTTTAATAAGTCTTATGGAAGTAATTTGAGTGAGGTGGGGTTGAAAAGGTGAAATCTTCTAATGGATATTAAAAATATTTTCATAATTACACAAAAATTCCTTGTGAAGCAATTCTTGTTCTATCTCGAGAATAGTTTTTTTTTTGATGAAATTGCAAAAATGAAAGTTTCATCATCATAATAGTTTTTCAATTAAAGATAAAACATATATCAAAACATTAGCATATTCTAATGAAAATTTAAATGTTCAATCAATCAGTAAATAGTAGTCAACAGAATAAGAATATTTGACTGCTCAAGTGTGATACTTTTGATCAGATTAAGGTAAGTTTTTGTGAGTTGTAACCTTTTTCAATCTATTATTCATTCAAGTGGTGTCATCTGAAGAAGTAGCAAGAAAAAAGAATGAATAAAAGGAAATAGCCTTCCTTGAATTCCTTCTGGTGTCTACTTTATCCGATAGAAAAATTGCTTTGTTCTTTGTTATCTTTGTCGTTATATCTTTTAACTGAGGAAGTCTTATAAAATATTGACATGCGGCATGCCTTGGCACTTACTTCCTGCAAAAGGAAAAAAAGGTCTAGAATCAGTGAAATATTACCAAATTCCATCAAATTTTTTTAGTGAAAAAATCACTTTGAAATATTTTTCTCAACAGATTTATTTTCAAGATCAAAAAGTTTTCATAAAAGAACTACAAGAGAAAACAATTTACAAAAGTTAAAAACAAAATTATTTCCTTCTTTACCAACTATTTACTTTAAATTGTTCGGAAAATATTCATAATACCGTTCATTGACAAACTAGCAATTCGTGAAATGAAAAGCATTTTTATCAAAAGACCCTTCAATGCATATTTCTTTCTTTCAAATTACTTCCTTTCATTGAAATATTTCTTTAAGAAATAGGGATTTATATAAAAACTGATGACAAAAATTGAAGCTTCTATCTACAGCGAGTAAAAAAAACAGGAAATTACTGTTCATTTTATTCGATTTTGATGTGTTTGAAAGTTTATTAAACATGAAAGGTAACTTTGTAAAGCTGCAGGTATCAAAATTCATAATGTGCAGACATGTATGGATGAAAGCTATAATAATAAAGAAGAAAGCTCTTAAAAGTGTCTTGATAGAATCTCATCTCAACTATTCATAAGATATCTTCACCATTTGAACTTTACTTCTTTCACCACTCACTTAAGTTCTTTAATTAAACTCAGCAAATTAGCTTAGAAATGAAGCTAGACTGAAGTGAGAGAAGAAATAAAACCTATAAGAGAATAATTATTGGTAATTTAATATTGCATGAGAAAGAGAAATATAAAGATTTTGCGAGAAAGACGAGAATTTTAATTGCACAACCAATTAATTTAATTATACCCTCGAAGAGAGTAAGAAAAACAAAGTAATTACTTCCACTTAATCTTTGCTCCTTTCTAAGGTAATTTTCATTTAATTTCGTTTCCTCTGTAAATCTCACATAATTCATTTTAACTTTTTGATGTCTAAATTTTTCTCTAATAAGCAATGTTTTCCCTTTTTCTTATTACCATCCTACTTTAGAGCGAAAAGTAGTTTATCTTTAATTTAATTAAGGTAACATTTTTTGCCTCTATTAGAAAGCATTTCTGTTACATGTCGAAAATTTAATTTATTTACTTGTTGATGATGCTTTATGACTGTTTACAATTTTGTTAAGTGAGATACACAAGAAAAAGAAGAAGGTTTATTGAAAATTAAGATGTTGTGGTATAATAATTTAGCTCCTCATAAAATTTACTGATAAACCTTTTTGCGACATTTTATATGATTTTGAAAATATTTCAATACATGTTTAACTTCAGAACCTTAAGTAGTTGCTATGACATAAAAAGACTGACATTTCTTATTGTTTCAAAATAAAATAAAATAAAAGAAAAAGGGAACAAAAGGGAAAGCAAGAAAAGTGGAAAAATTTCTTTTATCAGATAGTGTTTTTGCTTGAAGGACATTGAATGTAAATTTTAGGAACATTAAAGCATTCTAAAAAATTCTTTTATGAATGAAATGTAATTACAAAATTATGATACTTGAAACCTTTTTGTATTTATCAGTAAAAGCTTAAAATAAATGTATTGAAATAAAGAAGAAATAATTACTACCTGTTAAATTATTTTCATTTAATTAAAATGTTTGATAAAAAGGCAAAGACTTAATAAGATGAATAGAAAACTGATTTACAAACAAATAATTAAATCAATAGCATTTTAAGTAAAATTCGAAAATTTTCGAGAGGAAAACTTTGTGTGTTTTGAAAGGAAATAAACAATCGAGATTTGATTGCGCTATGTTATATTTCGAAATTTCTCTCTTTACTCAGTATGTATGAGTTTTTATGATTTGTTCAGTCAGAGGATTTTGTGTCATGAACACATATGCTATGATGAAAATTAAGTTTAATCACGAGCACAATTTCTCGCAGTTGACAATTTAATTTTGTCGCATTGTGGTGTCAAATTAACAATTGTTGTCGCTATCATTCAAGACTATCTTTATTCATATTGAATATCAACAGGATAAAAATTTATTCGACTTTTGAATAAATTTTTTGTCGTCTTCCGTGTCATTTAACATATACCTTTGTTACATTTATTTGTGGAAATTCATTCTCAATTGTGGAATAAATTCACACCTTTTTTCATCAAAATCCCACAACTTGACAAATTTCTACAATTGAATAAGGGACTCATGCATCACACTCGTTGTCGTATAAATATAACGGAAACTGGAAATTTTCGCATGAGCCGAGAGGTTATAGCACTGGTTCTGAAAGTTAGGTTGTGGACAATCCTGGATCGATTCCCAGCTTACGCCTTCAGACATTTGTAAGGTTTTGATACCTTGGCTGCTCAGTGATTATGAAGACAAGTTGTTTTTCGGACTCTGGACGAAAATTTTTCAAGGGAACGGTACAACGGTCACCATAAAAAGTGCATTGGAACGAGAGCCCTTGATAAACAGATTAATTCAGAGAAAGTTAGGTAACGAGTCTTCATAATTGCATACTGTAATGTGTCCAGAGATGGAATAAAAAATATATCGAGCTAGTGGTTGCACTTAATGGTCTAATAATGGCGCTGAGCTCCCTAGCGAAAGGGTTTATGGGAAGGGAAAATCTTGACTTCATCAATTTGTCCAAACCTAATTGAATAAGGGACTCATGCATCACACTCGTTGTCGTACTAATATAACGGAAACTGGAAATTTTCGCATGAGTGCAAATTTTCGTTTCTTACTCAATGAGTTGTCGTTGTTAAAGCCATGCAAGTGATCGTGAACATGTGCGGGAAATGAATTTTCTCTTTCTTTGCTATTTTTCTTCTCTCTTAGACTTCTTACGATATTTTTTAGATTGAATATTTTTTTCTAATGGGAAAGGCATTTATTTTTCAATATGTGGTTATATTGGGATAAGAAACTACAGTGAAATTTTAAATTTATGCAAATTTCCAAAAAGATATTATATTTTTTTTTACAAATATTTTCTATTATGAATATTTATTGTATTTAAAGCAAAAAAAAAATGCAATTTCAAACTTTATCATATTATAGCTTCCAGTCCTGTCATTCATTGATTCTCTGAATATGAAAACAAAATTTATGACAAGAACGGAGGAGCAATTTATTTGCTTATATATTTTCTTTTACCTTCTGTCCTCTATTTTCTTTTTTCATCTCAATTTCGCTTCGATTATGAAACGATTTTTCATAAAGCAGTGAAAAGCAAAGTGTGCGAGCGTAGAAAATTGCTATCCTGTGAGGTTGAAATTTTTATTTGTGGGAAGAACGTTTCAATCTGTGCTACTCTGCATAAACTATGGTCATGACAAATAAAAATGAAAATTCTATTATTGTTATAACAGCAATTCACAATATTCAGCAGATTGTATTTGCAAACAGTATTCAGAATTTTTTACATCAATAAGAAAATTGGTAGTGAATGAAATGAAGTTCAATTTACATATCGATTACAAATTTACACTGATATCATTCACCATTTCCATTAATTTGCAATTCAAATTGTTTAGTGTTTTTATCTTTTTTTTAAGTGTTATTTAAATGTTGACTAAAAGAAACAAGAAACACATATAAATAAATACATGAAATTTGAAAGAGTCCTTAGTAAGGACTCCTTACTATAATAATTTTATCAGATTTCAAACTTAAAACTATACTGAATTCAATCACAATGGTCTAGAAGAATGTAATGGAAGCAAAATAAAACTTTCTAAATTGAAACTCTACGTAAATGCCACCTCTTGTTGCCATTTATAAAACTTTTTATTTGAGTATAATGAGATAAGGAAGGTATTATAGACTAAACTGGCGCCGATAATAACACAAGAAAGTAATCGTAAACGCAAATGCTGGAAGACAATTGAATAAGCTCTCCAAGAAAACCTCCTAATTGAGGATGGCGCTCAAATAATCTCAATGCTTAATGGCTAAACAAAAGTTAACTTTTATAAAATAATGTGTAAAGCTTGGTAGTTTCAATCGATTGTTAGAGTATTTCGTAAAATCTACAGTCTTCCCTTGTTTATAGGAGCCAACCTTATATTCGAACAAGCTTACATTGTTAAGATTTTTGGTTTTTCGATTTTAGTTCTAATTTAGGAGCTTTTTTGGAAAATTTTAATAAGTTTTTAAAGGAAACATTAAAAAATTTTCAGAAAAACGGGTAAAAAAAAAATGTTAAAATTCACCAAAAATTTTGGATTTTGACCGACTATAAGGACGATTCTTATATTTGAATATTAGTGAGTGTACAAAGAGAAAAAAGTTTTCACGAGAAATTTTTTTTTGTCAATGTTTAGGTCAATGATTGAATATTGTTTATAAGTGATATTTTCAAAAAAATATTTCAAAATAATTTTAATTTTAAAGCTGATATTTTGAAAATTAATAGATTTCTTGAAAGGAGTGTTCAAAATACATTTGAAATAAAAAATTTAACAAACAAAATATCGACTGAAACTACTGAGGTATAAAGTATGGCTAAACATTTTTTTCATATTATTTTTTTATTCGATTTTCTCAAAGCTTCTCTCCAAATACACACAGACAATCGATTTAAATAAGTTATCGAAAGGAAATTTGAGCATTGAGTTTATTTATTGGAGACGATTTCCAGCTAAGCTATACAACTTTCCGAGACGAATTTCGTAATGTATGACTGTATCATCATCGAATATTTGAGAATTTTTTTCTCCTCTTCTTAAAAGATCTCATCCCAATAAATAAATTTAAGCCAAATGCGAAGCAATAGAGACAGATTAGGGAAGTTTTTTTACGTTGAAATCGAGAACAATAGAATCATCGTACAATTTTCCTTTTTTCCTCTCAATCAATCACTATAATGGCATATGCTGAAAATTGAACAATTCTATTGATATCGCATTATGCTGTGTCTCAATCTTTACTGTACATTCTAACAATTACTTAAATGACTTTTATAGCATTCGCTTTTTTATTTCTAAAAATTGGCTGCAATCAATATTAAATAGATATATCGCTTTAAAAATAATTTTTTTAAATTCTTACCTTCACAAATTTTGAATTTTAAAAAAATACTTAAGCATTTTAATTTTTATAAAAATACTTAATTTAATATTTTTTTATAAATTAATAATAATAATAGAGAATCGGCACGGGTTTTCGGACGGCTCAACAGTAGAATTTTTATAAATTAAATTAAACCTTTCTTAACTCAATAAAAAAAGTTTTAAGCGAAACAATATAAGTAAATTCTCACAAAGTTTTTCAAAAATATAAATAATGGTTATTGAATTCCAATAAAAATTCATATAAAACAGATCCATTGTATATTTTATTTTAAAAGGAAAAGTTCATATTTCATTTTATCAATAATTTGTCGACAGTAAAAGGAATATTTCGGTTCACTGTTTATAGAACTCATTTCACTAGCGTATAACAGTAATTATCATTCATTCATTCATTCATCTCTCTTTCTTTTCTTCAATGAAAATAAACATTCGCGCTTTATGTGTATCATTTCATAGTTTATATAGAGAGGTTGTGAAACATAAATTACAGCAGGATGTGAAAAGTGTACTTTGAGTCAAACAAAATAGTATGAAAGATCATAAGCAAATGTCGAATGCACAAATGAGCAAACACTATTTTTATTATCTTTTGATGTTTTATCTTCAACTCACTGAACTTGTAAATTTCACTCTCTTTATTTTATCACGGCTGTTTGGTCTATTCATTGCTTTATTATTAGCTTTGAATTCATCATTAAAATAGCTGTGAAGAAAAAATAAATTTATAAAAAACGTTTAACTTTATTATTGTGCAGAGTCCGAAATTGTTTGTCATTTTAGTTGCAAATAACTCAATTTAACTAAATTTTATTCGATTAAATATTTCAACCAAAAATCAACTAACTTGGTTGTTTTTTGGTTGAAAATTTTAGTCAACTAAATTTTGGTTGATTTTTGGTTGGTCAACTAAATTTTAGTTGACTTTTGGTTGAAATATTTAATCGAATAAAATTTAGTTGCAACTTTAGTTAATCGCAAACAATTTTGGACTCTGTTATTGTGTATATCAGATTGCTTTTCCATGTGACCTTCTTCTCAAAATTTTCTACATACCCAATAACTGCCACTCACTCACGCATAACTTTTTTCATTATACACATACCTGAGAAAATTGTAATCATTTTTTTTCTTCTTCTTTTCTCTCGTTCTCGTTTTTGTAGAAAACATTTATCCGATAACAATTTTTCTTTTTCACTTGTCTTGCCTAAACACGTGAATACACACATAGAAAAGCGCTTGAATGTTAACGAGAAAAAGAAAAGCAATTAGAAATACCATGAAGTATTATAAAAGTATCAGAATGCCATAAATTCAATGGAATAAGAAGCAAAGTCGTTAAATGGAATCACTGAAATCTTATTCAAACAAGTAAATTTCATAAGAATTTATTTTTCATATCTTTGGATCCTATTAATGGAAATTGGAAAAGTTCCAATGATTTTCTCATCGTAAATGTGCGATAGAGCATAAGTTGAAGAACATTTAGGTAAAGTATCATTGTCATGTAATAAAAAGTAAAAATTTGTATTTAAGTTTCAAATCAAATTCTCATTTTTCTTTTCTATTAGATGTTTTTCACGTTATCAAAAAGCATACTTTAACAAATGTTACAAGTAACTGAAAAACCCAATATTCAATGGACATACGTTGAAACATCTTGTAGCAAAATTTAAATAAAGCGAGTGACATAAAAAATGACATGAAAATAAAGAAAATTTCTCTCATGGGAAACAAAAAAGGAGAAAGGAAGCTTATTTTGTGCAATTCATCAACGACAGATATTCGAGAAGAGTGTCAGAGAAAGCAGGCAGCAAATGCATAGCATGAAACATGAAGTGAATGAAATTTGATGTTTCGGACGAGAGGACTCAAATTCTTTACATCCGGCGTCCTACTCATACACACCACATAAATTGCAAGTAAAATGGAATTAAAGCAAGCACAAGACATGAATCCATAAATTTAAAACACAAACAAATTGCTGTGAGAGAGTATCAGTTCAAAGAACTTCTTCTAGATCATATTGCTCTCGTAATTTTTCACCAGAGAATGTAAATGTCCGGCAATCAAAAATGTAGATGGTGTATGAACATTTTTTATTTGGGTTTGAATAGAGAGAAGAGGCAAGCGCAAATAGAAGAAGTTTCAAAGGGATGCTTGAACTGGATACTAACGTTGTCAGTTGAAAAGAATCTCTTTAAAAATTACAGTCATTTATTTGTATAGAAAAGTGTTATCGTTGTGTCACGTTGTACGTTTAACTCTATAACAATCAATACTCGCTCTACTATATCATGAAATTCTCTTCATCAAGAGATTTAATTTAAAAAGACATTGATTGAGTTTTAAATTCAATTGTACATCATAATTGCTATTGATCGAAATTCTGAAATGCTCAATAGCTTTGTAAATTGTAAACATGTTGTAACGGTAGTAGTAAATTTATAAAATATATTTTTTACAAAGTTTTACAAAATAAATTGATAAAACATGTAAGTAGTTATTTATATTCTACTATTTTAAATTAAAATTTGTTTCAAGTTTCAACTATTGCATATCCACTTTAAGATTTTAAAGAAAGAATTTACGCTAAAATTAGATTAACTTGCTTAGTGAATTTAATAAACAGCTAAAACTGCATTTTCACACATTTATTAAATCAGTACAGATGCATTTGGAAAGAAAAATAATCTCATTTAAATTGTAAATTAATTCATAAAACTTTTATTCTCGTGTAAATATCATTATTAAGAGAAATTTTTAAAACGGCAATTAATTCTGTAAATAGGCTTTTTCCAATTCCCGGGAATTGAGTTTTCCGGGAACGGGAACGGGAATGAGTGATCGGGAACGGGAATGAGTCAAAAACACTATGAAAACCACCAAAATTTTTAAAAAATGTTGTCAAAAACATTGAATTTTTACATATTTATAGGGTTCGGAATTATGCAGATAAGAAGAAGAAGTATGCGCATAATTTTCTTCTTCTTATTCATTTTTGTATGGATGATCTACTTCTTCTTTTTATCTGCATAATTCCGAACCCTAGAAATTTTTAAAACGGCAATTAATTCTGTAATGCTTGATTTTATGAGCACTTATTAATTACAATTTAGCGTGCAAGCATATATTTCATTTTGATTTTATGTTTATATCGTG
>JACWBX010004024.1:25658-46494 GCA_014622435.1 Polypedilum pembai
TAGTGGAAATTGAACGAATTAATTTATTAGTTAAGTGTTAAAGAATGTCCAAGTGTTTAATGAATTGAGATATTATGAATTTAAATGAAAGAATATAGTTTTTAGTGATTAAAATTAAAAAATTGATTTTCGACGCCAGAAAAAAAAGAAAAATGTGCTCGTGAAATTTTAATTTTTATAAGATAAAGAACAGTTATCTTTTATGTTTTAATTTTCGCGTGCTACAATGTTAGGTATTAAGTAAGTAAAATAAATTGATAAAACATGTAAGTAGTTATTTATATTCTATTATTTTAAATTAAAATTTGCTTCAAGTTTCAACTATTGCATATCCGCTTTAAAATTTTAAAGAAAGAATTTCCACAGAAATTTATGCTGGAAATAAATTAACTTACTCAGTGAATTTATTAAACAGCTAAAACTGCATTTTCACACATTTATTAAATCAGTACAGATGCATTTGGAAAAAAAATAATCTCATTTAAATTGTAAATTAATTCATAAAACTTTTATTCTCGTGTAAATATCATTATTAAGAGAAATTTTTAAAACGGCAATTAATTCTGTAATGCTTGATTTTATGAGCACTTATTAATTACAATTTAGCGTGCAAGCATATATTTCATTTTGATTTTATGTTTATATCGTGTTAATTTGAGTAAATAATTAGAAATCTATTTTTTCTCTAATCATTAATGAACAATTGATAATCAAATCCAATCTAAATTTACAAACTTCTAGATATATAAATAAAATTAATCTTTATAAAAGCTTTGTTAAACAGTATAAAAGTGATTTAATTATTCGAATTCGAAATCTAATTATTGCTCATAAATTTAATTTATAAATGTTGTAAATTTTTAACAAAAGTTCCATCAGAAATGGCAAAAATTTTAATTATTCTTTGATTATACTCAAAGGCAGAGAAAAAGATTTACAAAATAATAGGAATCAATTAATGTCATTGTTTTCTTAAAGAACACATGTTAATGAATCAATATTATTAATAATACTTATCGCGCACATGCGAATTACTTAAAAGAGACCCAATAAAAGTGAAATAACCGCTCTGCTGGTTTTAGTATATAGAATGAGAAATAATAATTAATTTAGCGGAAAAAAGTCACTAAATGCTATCGTTATTGAGATAAGTGACTTGAAAACGGAAAGGACGTGGCGGTTAAACATGCAAGAAGGCAGGAAGGAAAATCGATTAGTAAGACGGTCGATTAAACAGCAACGTCAATTAATTAGATATGTCCCTGCGTAGTCTTTCGCATTTCGAGCATTCAAGATCTCTTAATACTCGTCATCACTTTTTGCTATGACAAGCAATCCATAAAGACGATTGTGCATGCTTCCGTATACTTTATACCATCAGTCATCAAAAAAAGTGAAATAAAATGAAGAAAAAAAATTGGGCGCGTAATTTTTCACAAAAACCCATAAATTTCCACTTGTAAAAAAGAAATATTTACTCAGATATTAGGAATGTCCATCAAGTCGTGGCACATTTTTATGATTATTCTTTCATTTCTTTGCACCCTGTCGAAAAATATTTTTTAATATAATTCTTTTTCTGCTGTTGTTGAGGGTGCAGATAGATAGACAGAAGTAACAAGGGATGGGAGATGAATATTCATTACCTTTTGAAAATTTAATAAGAGAATATTTATTTCTCATTTTGTCATTGTCTTGTTTTAAAATTGTACGCAACTCGAGTAGTTTTCTCATAAAATATTCAACTTTTACTTCTCAGTTTTCAGAAACGAATAAAGTTCATTTTCATGACACCTCTTGATTTATCTTTAATCGGAAATGCGAGTCTACACCTCTTGAGTAATTCTCTATAAAAGAAGAGCCACAAAAATTTCAACACTTTAAAATAAAAAAGAACTTTTCTTTTCTCTCTTTGGGCAATAGACATGAATCACATAAAATGAAATGAAAGATTTCTTTCTCAAAGTTTCAATTAATTTTGTAATAAAAACAGTGGAATTTTTTACGATGATTGAAGATCATCATGAGAAGATAAGTATGTAAGTTATTTAAAAAGAGAGGCCATATGTGAGCGAATAGCGAGTACAGTAAGTAGCAGATGAAGAGAAAAACCATCATCATCATCATCATCCCGCTCTCTCTCTCTCTTTTAACCTTGAACTTGACAAGTTCCTCTACTATTGTATAACATGAATTATTGGCTATTGTGATGCGAACTGAAGAGGAACAGACTTATGTGTAAAGATCAATGCTCACAGTGCGAGTAAATGATTTAAATATACACAAAAATGCCAATAATGATGATTATGATGATCTTTTTACCTCTTCTAATTCATCACTATTGGTCGCTTGCGAAAAAATTATTTATGTACACAGTGTAAGCAAAGTATACACACACATATGGCTCATTAATAACAGCTAGCACATGCGGATGAGTAAAAATAAATAAATTTTAACGTAGACATATTCATCAATTATTGAGACGTGCCACAAAAAATTTGTGTACAAATAAATAAAATTACTTCAATAATTAAACATTGTTTTCTGCTTGATCTTACAAAAAAGCAAGTAATTTTTTTGACCTTCAAGCCAAAACTCTTTACGAAAGATTATGATGCTATTGAACCGTTAATGCCTCTTAATTCATTAATTTGGCGACGATGGTAAGAATAATTGAAGCAATACAGCATGAAGAATTTTGAACGAGCAAGACCACGCGAATATAAAAGAAAAGCAAAGCAAAGTAGTTCCGAATGAACATAGTGTATAAAAGAAACAATAGCTCTCGGCTTAAATAAACAATTCATACGATGGTGCATTAAATTCTGTGTCAACGAGACACACACCGTGCCAGAAATACTTTCTTCTCTGCTGTCTCACTTCCCTTTCAGACAAAAATAATTTCTCTCTCATTTTTTCATAGACGCCAAAATAGCTAAAGTGGAAATATTACGACAAACAGCATATGAGAGAGGAGGGAAATAAAATTATCGCAAGCTTTTCCTCTTCTGTATCAAAATTCGAGAGAAGAAACATTTTTGCTCGCTCTCTCATTCTCATTTTTGCCGAAGCTGAATTCGTTTCGCAAAAGCTTACGCTATAGTTTTTTTTTCTTTCTCACATTCGGTAATATTCAGTATTCAACGTGATGTCAAGTGAATAATACAGATATCGGAAAATAGTCCTAGCATAACAAAATAGTTGGCCAAAAAAGATAATAAATAGTTTGTCAAAATATATTCATAATGTAGGCAGAATGAAACATATTTATTATGATGAGAATATTAAGAAAAGAAAATAAAGTGATAGCATAAGAAATGTGATTTCAAGTGTGACATGTAATTTATTAAGGAAAAATCTACAAAATATAAATAAAATTTATGGATAAAAATTCGTGTGCAATTAACAGGGAAAATTGCATGTAGCAAGGAAATAAATCACAGTGCAATTAACGGATTTATTGTAATATCTAAAAACTCAAATTTATATTGTAAATGCTTACTTGCACTCATGTGGTATATAAAGCGTGGAAAAGTATTTTTTGTGATTAAATAAAAAGCAAACTGCAGTAGTAAGTGCAAGTTCCAAAAATACACATTTTGTTAAAAATAAAAAAGGAGAGAGAAAAAAAGTGAGAAAAATAAGAAAACAAAAAGTGATGTCAGACGATTATCGTGATTTGCATGTTGTTTTTTCATTTGCTAAATAAAAGAAATGCTCCAACAACGAGAGGTGATTATAGATGAAGAAGATACACGAATAGAGAAAAATATATTTATATGAGACAATCGACTGATCACTCATCGTATTGTCTTCACATCAATAGTTAAAATCATCTTTATATTCACAAAATGTTTTTTTTTAAAAAATCTATTGTGTATGTGTATTTGATAGCAACAATTGGTTTCTGTACAGAAAATATTTCATTTGTTACTTTAACCCTTCAAGAAACATCTAACAATGATCGCGTGTTCTTAATGCTCATTTTCTTTTCTTCTCAAAAAAAAAAATGACTCATAGATGCATTCTTTCGCACTTGATAATGTGTGTATATATACATTAGAAAATGTTAGATATTTTTATTCAACAACTCGCTCATTTTTATCTTCAACAGCACCAATTAATATAAAAGAAAAAAAGATTTTCTTTTTGAAAAAATCTCAAAGACGACGTGCAAAGAATTTTCACTTCAATGCCTGGGAAAAATTCCCTAATTATGTCTGTATTAAACGCCGGTCTCCAATATCTAATGACGCTGCCTTAATTTCTTAATTGATGATAATTAAGAAATTAAGGCAACACAACGAATTTAGCTTGCTACGGAATTTTTTATTTTACGACTTTAACTTTGTAAATTTTGATGGTCTAAAAACCAGAGCTCAATGAATAATGATTTTTGAGTGAAAATTAAAATTCAAATTCAAAAAATGAATTCTTTGTATACTTTGGCAACGAAGTATAATTGCAATTATGAATTGAATTAAATTTATCGATAGCACTCGATCGATACTAAAATTGAATTTTTATTGAATTATGCCCAAACCGTTTCTAAATAGAGACGCAAAATGAAAAATTAATTTAGTGGCAGGATTTTAAATACACAAGTATGAAACCCATTCATATTGTGAAATTATGTATAATGCTGAAAATTCGATTCCAATGTCAATGTTTAAAAGCTAGGAACGGAAATTTTCTGATATGACAAACACCAAACACACACACACATACCTTTTATTACCCGCGAATCGTAATAATAAAGTGAAAATGTGTATAGAGAGGGAGGAAAGACTATCTAAATATTTATTGAAAATTCTCTTTATATATTTTCGTGAATGAAAGCACGTAAGAAGAGAAACCACACAGAGTGAATTACAATTTGATTTCATCATGCATATCATCATGTTTTGTTATTAGACAAATTAAAATTGTAAGATAAATAAAAAAAAATTCAATGATGAATTTGATGATTAATGGAAAAAATCCTTAATTTAATATTATTTTATTATAAAGCACACAAAAAATGATTGACATCTTAATAAATGTATATTCACAGCTAAATAGAAAAGCTGCCTCATAAATTATTGCAAAGACATCGCATGTGAAGAAAGGAAAATTGCTTATTTATATCGCTCTCATTGTTTTTGCCTATTCATACTTAAGTGCTTCGAGTCATATAGAAAGAAAAATTGAATGATTTTGAAATGATAAAGACATTAGCAATACACACCGAGCTTACTTGAGTATTATTAATGAATCTTCACTTTTATTCCCAGTGCGAATGTTCCGCTTTGCATTTCTTCAATCACCATTGAGAGTTCACTATTTCGGATATTAAAAATCTTGTCATTAGCATACAATGCTGTTGAAATGATTTTACATTGATCTCTTTCAATTTAGTCTCATTAAAAAATATTTTCAACATTTCCTGAGAACGAAATTTTATTAGATCTTTTCGGTAGCAACAACACACACGCGACTAATGTTAGTTGCTAAGATCAAGGTTGTGGGAAGTAAATAAATATCAATAACTTTCAGCACTATGAAAAACTATTTCGATTTTCAGCAAAAGATTTATATCTTTATTAAGAACTACTCATAATAATATAAACAACTCGCTGACTGTTAAAGGTCGAAAATAATTCCAAAAAAAATTTTTTAAGCGCATTAAATGCCATCAAAGCTAACATAATTGAGAAATTTTCTTGAGAATTGGAAACACGATTCGAATTATATCTTTTTCTTATTAGCAATTATTGGGGACACTTTATATTATTCATTAGTGCCTATTTCATTTATTCAAAATTGTACAAACTTGAATTATATGACTTTTCTTAATAATGGACAATGTGACTCTTAAATTATCATAAAAAATAATTCCAGAAAACTCTTCAAACTTTTATACAATATGAAGTAATACTAGTGAGGAAAATGAAAAAAAAACTAAAAGATAAATTTGTGCTGATAACTCATCCGCGGTTCATTGCATTTTTTCTTCTTGACTTTATTGCTTTGTTTTTTTTTCATTTCACAATATTATTTCCATCCATCCTTTCTCAGCAAAATTTCGCTTGTTTTTCTAATTCATCACTAAACTCGTTCTTCTCTCGGTGCTCGGCGTTTTTATCAAAAAAGAAAAAAAAACGTGAAGAAAGAAATCTAAATTGCGGATGTTGAGGGAGTAAAAAAGAAAGTTTGAGGGAAAAAATAAACAAAAGAATGAGAATTAAAATTTTTGCTTTCATTTTCTCTACTAAACTCGTCACATTTCAACGGCTTTGGCTGGTGAAAAAAAACGTTATTTATGATTTTATTCAGTGATTTTTTTATTGAACATACGATGAGAAAGATAAAGATATAGAGAAAATGAGGGTACGAAAATTCTATTTTGTATAATTTAATTTCCTTGCGGTAAATATTTGATCTGCAAATATACGAATGAATGCAATGTCAAAATATTGATAATAGTTCGTCATAGGAAGAAAAATGAAGTACTTATCGCAATCATAATTTAATAAAATGTTTTAATTAGTAAAGCAATTTGTGATATGTTTGTATCCCATTAGCTTGAAAAATAGAAATTCTTTCACACCAAATGTTTATTTAGCAGATTAATTCTTGTCGACTGTGGCAAATAGTTAACATGTAAAAAAAGAGAGAATAAATTGGATTTCTTCCAACAAAAAAAAAGAGTCTCGAATTTTTTCTCTCCATCAACACGATATTGTGAAGCGAGCAATAAGTAAAGAGACATAAAGGAGCGAAAAATTGTTTTTACATATAATTGCAGCCATGCAATAAATATCCATTTAAACTGCACACTTTCATACTATTATAAAGTATATCAATTTTCAAGTTCAATTTAAATTACAAATTTATTTGCACGTTGCAATAATTCGATACCAAGTGGAAACTATCAAATGCACAAACATTAACCACAAAGTACAAAATACTTTTTGTATTGTAGTATATCTATGTCTCTAACTAGCTACCTATTTTATTGTGTATCATATAAATTATTTACCTTTCATATCATTATGACATGATGCAGGTTTAGAAAACCACGAAATCAAATATCATTTTCTACCATAACAGAGAGAGAGAGAAAGAAAAAGAGAAGCTATAAACTGTCATCAAGTGATGTGCATTTGAAATGAAACAAATATTTACAACAGTTACAACAAGTATCACAATAGTTCACAAAGCGTAACGAAGAGCGTACTGTTTTTTATTGAGTGCTTCAAGCGAAAGTGTTGCATGTTTATGACCAATGTGAAAGAGTTTGATTATAGCGCAATTGTTAACAAGTGGACAACAGCTCACAGCAACAAAATAATTTTAGTGAATACTAAAAATGAAAAAGATAATTTAAGAGGTTATGCGAATAATTTTCGTCCAGAAGGTTAATTTTACAAAAACAATATTTTGAAGTGACTCACTAACGCGCACACAGTGGCATTAATCGTTTGGTAATCCATTAAGTGTTACAAATGAACGTGTATAGTAATTAGAGAGAATGAAAGAGCATGGCACAACAACAATAACATTCAGATTCGGACAATTCATTTTGTGATGATGTAGTTGTAGGCCAATTATGAATCAAATGTTAAATTGTTCCAACAATTTTGGAAATCACAGTAATCAAACATTCGGATTGAACTTCAACGAGAGTGTTGGTAGTCATAGCGACGATATTTTGATTGACGATACTTTGCGATGCATTTTAAATTTCAATACAAGTACTATTGAGATTACGAATCATCTGATACAACAATTTGACTTAAATTTATCATCAATAAATGTCACTGACTTTGGCATCAGTCAAACAGACGATGATGAGGAACCACACTATGATTGGACCTTTCTTCTTGCCATATTCTTCATTATCGCCGGAGGTCTTGGCAATATTCTCGTCTGCTTGGCGGTAGCATTAGATAAGAAACTTCAAAATGTAACAAATTATTTTCTTCTTTCACTGGCCGTTGCTGACTTATTGGTTAGTCTCTTTGTGATGCCATTGGGAGCAGTTCCTGCATTTTTAGGTACGTTGTTATTTATATCTGAACGAAGTAATCATCACCATATCATAATCTGTAGATTACATTTTCTTCATTTTCATTTTTACGTGTATGTGAATCATAGATCGTATTTACACATACGGTAAATTTATATAACTGGTATAAATCAAATAAAATGTTTATCCTACAATCAATGTTAACTTAATCCCCTATAAGTCATAATAATGCGAACATAATTGATAAAGAAAACGTAAAACAAAAAACATAAATAGATGAATATGAAAATTTTTTTAGATTTCACATTATCAATTGCGATAACAAACCAATAATTGTTTCTACAGAGACTAAAAGATAAAAAAGCATAAAATTTTCCGACTTTCAATGTAAAATAAATTTTTAGCTATTTTCACTGTTCACTTGTGGTTTCCACTGTCAACGCATTTCAAATTCTGACATTCGCTAAGAGCCATCTCCTGCGAAAAATGACAAGTGCTTGAGGAATTTACATTTTATGTATATATTGCCAGGCAGGGAAATTTAATGAAAATTTTAATTTAAATTGAATTTACGTGTGGCTTCGTTTTATCTACAGCAGCATTTAGTCTGTTTTATCAAAATAAATGTATTAAAAAAGCAATTTTACTTATTACCTAAATCCAACGAATATTCAATCTCCTCTTTTTAAATAAAGAATATTTAGATCATCATCCGCGCATTTATGATAGAAGATTGACTGGGATTTTCAACATTAAGAAAACAATTTCACAAGTCAAAAAAGATGAAGGTAGAAGAATGAAAAAAAGTACTTTAATCATTAAAACAAAATGAGCTTTTTTAGAGCTTAATCAAATAAAAATATGCCAAAAGAATTTTTATTTCTTTTTTTCTATGGTAGCAATACATCAAAAAAGATTTTTTAAGCTTTTTACCTCAACACTTATCAGGAACAATATGTTTAATAAGAATTTTAATCAGCAAGAAAGTGAAAAAGTAATTTATTTCACAACCGCCATATACAGCACACATGTTTACATAAGCGCACAAATTATAATGAATTTTCAACTGTTACTACCTTTATACATATCGGCACTCGAAGTCAGTGAGAATTTACATTTTTCAACATTTAAATATGTGCTGTGTAATCAAAATAATACTCGCATACAAAATTACGAGGGTTTTAGAGTGGAAAACTTGTCATAAGTGAAGAAACTTCAATGAAACTGCAATTTAAAATTCCTTTCAATCATTTATAGCTCATTTTCATGTAAATTTATTTTAGCTCCACCCACTCCTCTTCATCCAGCGTTATTTTTTCACTTGATATAATCCTTTTCAGAAAGCACAAGTGTAGGAAAAAGCATAAATAATCGTTGTTTTAAACTATGAGTAAAATGATGAATACATTTTCTATTCAACCTTTCTCTTATCATAAAAGGGAGAAAGTGTACAAAACATTATGTAGCAAAAGCAACAACAGGAACTCTTGAAAGAAGAATATGGCATTCAAATTTTGCACAAAGGAAAGTGTGAAAACAAAAAGAAGACAATTATAGAAAAGATAGAGGAAAATGAAGGAATTTGAAAGAAGTACTTGAGCAACAGACAAATGCTTTTGTTTACGAGATCGATATCACTCTTTACTTGATGATGAGATGCTTACATCGTCATGAAAATATTATCTCACTGATTCATTCATTCATTTAGTATACCATACGTAGCAGTGCTCTTTTGAACATCCACTTACATTCTATTGATTTTATCTCATTGTAGGGTTTTGGCCTTTAGGATTTACATGGTGTAACATTTATGTGACATGTGATGTGCTAGCTTGTTCAGCGAGCATTCTCCACATGTGCTTCATTAGTTTAGGCAGATACTTAGGAATAAGAAATCCACTCGGATCTCGACAGAGCTCAACGAAACGACTGACGGGCTTTAAAATTGCTCTTGTTTGGCTGCTGGCAATGTTAATATCTTCTTCAATTACCGTTCTAGGTATAAAACATTCTGAACAAAGTGAATAAAAAGGAGCAAAAAGATGAAAAAGTCACATTTACATGAATATTTGCAGGTATAATTGATGAACACAATATAATGCCAAAGCCGAGACAATGTGTTATTAACAATCGAACATTCTTCATCTTTGGATCCCTGTTTGCATTCTATGTTCCGATGGTTCTAATGGTCATCACATATGCTCTCACAGTACAGTTATTGAAAAAGAAGGCTCGTTTTATTGTTGAGCATTCCGAAAGTGAAACGTTTCGAAGGTGAGCACTAAACACATTTGCTTCCTCATATCACTAAATCGTTTTTGTGCGCTCCCACTCACTCTTCTTTTCGTAATACATTTGTAAACCACTACACACACACAAGAGTTTGTACGTGATAGTAAACAAAAATGTACATCCATACATTAAACAATAAAAGAGCAAAAAAAACCTTTTTGGCAAAAACAAGTCAAATTAGAATCATAAATCGTAAAAAACAATCTATCTATAACTGATTATGACGTATTTATCTTATATCATCAAAAAGTAATTTTCTTTTAGGAATATTTTTAAATAACAAATTTCACTAAAAATGTTTATTTACAAGACCTTAAAAAGAATATCAATCAAAGGGAGATGGACACTTTTGCGAAATTAATAATATTTTAATAAGATTCATTCAAATATTCAGATTTTAAATACCGAATAATGAAAAATAAGTTATACCAGGGGGTTGGAAACTAGGGCGAAAGGCGAAACGGGGCGAATCGGGGCGAATTTTTTGTTTACAAACAAATGAATATAAAAAAACAAAAAATTACTTATTTCTGCAAAGAATCTGGTTATATTTGGTTTATTCACGAAATTTAATGTATAATAATGCTTTAAAGTTTAAACATACTTAAATATTGTTTTAACGTCTAAATTCGTGCATACAAAATGTTGCGAAACAACTGAAAAATGTTGTGTGGAAAGTGGAAAACGGGCGAATCCTTCGCCCCAGTTCCAACCCCTTGAGTTATACTTTCCGTTTATGTGTCTTTAGCATACCACAGCAAGTAAACGGAAAATGCGTTAGCATTTTTGATTATTCGGGAGTAAATTTCTGATATGAAAATTTTTCATTGTTTATACGATATAAAATTTTTACAAGATTTTGTTTAATAATCAAAAATTCACTTTTCGCAGAATTATTCAGTTGCCCTACAAAAACCTTTTTCTGCTTTGTTGAACCATGATATCAAAACACAATTTTTTCTGTTGATGTGATGAAAATTGCAAATCTCAAATGGCTTAACAATTCTTTATGTTCTCTCAAATATAAATATTTATGAATGTGCCTAAACTAAAAGATTTAAAAAGGTTCAATTTAATGCTTAGAAAGAAATTTCAAATACTTTACAAAGCATTTGAATCAATGGTAGTAAATTTACCAAACAATTCGTGCTAAATTTACATTCTTATTGAAATAATTTGACCGCGGAAGATGAGTGAGAATAAGAGTGAAAGTCTACCTACCTTCATACAGTTGATATTAATAGAGCTGTCTGCGGAAAGCGGATGCTGTGCGGGGCGAGAGGGAATTTACATAAATTATTATTTCTCTCTCTCTCACCCGTACTTCCTATGCCACTACCGCTATTCTTTACTTTTCTTATCTTAATTTTTGTAACAATACGACAGACTTGGCGGTGGTAGGTACTCATCGAAGCAGTCAACTTCAAGTGATCATGAGCGGAATGTGCGCAAAGAAGAGGCTCGAAATAATACAAACAAAAGTATCTCGCATTCACAATCACAAAATTCAATGAACTGGCGAACACATGGGAGCGGTGGAATTTTAAAAGAAAGGTATTTATAGCATCAGTAAATAATTATTTTTTTCTCTCTTATCACAATCACAGTTCAATATTTTCCTTTCTCTTTTACTCACCGTTTGCGTTGTGCACTGTTACTAATTCTAATTTTATTCTACACCTCTATATTTGATTCTGTACCCATTTTAGATCAAATAATATGAATACAAGCACTTCTCACCCAATGCTTAATTTTAGCAACAACAATAATAATAACAATGGCAGTTCGAGAAATATATTTGCATCATCTGCACGTGGTCAAACGTATGATAAAAGCACACAAACGCCAGAAAGCATTGAACGTGAAACAAGGCGCCATAAGCTTCGATCATTGAAAATAAATTTTAATAGTGTACCTACTCCATCATTGAATTTTAAATTGGGATTTCTAAATCAACGAAAGCGTACAAATCTGTCAGCAAATGCTGTGGCTACTGAACAGAAAGCAACCAAGGTATATTTGTCTTCATCATTTATGTAGTGTTTGGTTGAAAAGGGAGAACAAAAATCTGTTTCTTCATCTGAAATCGTGGCTTCTGACTAATGACTTTAATTAGATTTCTTTCTTCATTTCTCTTTCTCCCCTTCATTTAACCATCTATCCATTTAAAAACAACAATTTCTCTCTTCAATGCTGTGTGTGCTTGATCCATAGGTTTTGGGACTTGTGTTTTTTACATTTGTCCTATGTTGGAGTCCCTTTTTCATCCTCAATATTTTGTTCGCAACGTGTCCTACCTGTGAAGTACCTGACCACATTATTAATGTAAGTAAATTTGATTAATTTAAATCTTTACATCTTGCATTTGTTTGTAACTTATCGATCATAGATAATGAATTTGTTACATTTTCTATAGATATGCTTGTGGTTGGGATACGTGTCATCCACTATAAATCCAATTATTTATACAATATTTAACAAAACTTTTCGAGCAGCATTCATACGTTTACTCAAATGTAAATGTCACAAGTAAGTTGGGAATCAGCAAAATTATTTTAATGGCATGCAGATGAGAGAAAGGGAACGTAAAGAAGCTTAACGGGATTATCTTAAATTTAATTTCAGATCCGGTCGTCCGTCTCGATATCGAAGTGTTACAGATGCCAGAGGGACAATCAGTTTATGCGTTCCATCGGCTTTACCTTTAGCAATCTCATTGCAAGGTGCTCCACTTTTGACACCATCATCCGTTCAAACACCATTAAGTGAATTTCGTACCGGCTTTCAGATTACTGACGAGGATTGCTAATCCTTTTACATACTTCTTAACTTAAACAAATGTAGTGAAATTTTACGAATTTAAAAGAAAAGTTTATTATTTATTTATTTTAAAATAAATGTTTATAATGTTCTTCTGAAAAATGCATAGTTTATACACAAAAAATCTCTTTTTACTGTTTAGTATAGGCTCCTGTGACGATGTCGATGTAGAATTGAACAATTTATTTTTAGTGAACACATAATAAAGTTCAAAATGTGATAAAAGCGATAGGATAAATTGAATCAAGTTGTAACTCGATGAATGTTTAAGTCTTTATTATCGTTGTGTTGTTTAAATTGTGTCAGAGAATAAAAAGTTCAGTGAGAGTAAATTAAATTTTTTACTTTTATTTTATGCTCCTAATGTCATGTATTTAATGAAGATGAACATCTATTATGTCTCAAAAATTGCTATTGTCTTAATTAAACCACAAAAACTCGTCAAAAACATCAATAGAATTTAATTACTTACCCTAACTTTTATTTCATTGTTAGAAAAGTGCGAGTTAAAAAGCTTTTAAGGAGAAAATGTGTCTCGGCTAAAAAGCTTTTATAAAATTTTACCAGTGAGATATATAAGGAAATATTTGTTTAATAGTTGTTAACATTGTAAAATGCTTATTTTAAAATTATTTGAATTGCATTTCATCACCATAAAAAGTACATTAAAATTATTTTTCATATGCAGTAAGATATGAAGTAATAATATGGTAATGCACAATGAAAAAAAGAACAAGGCAATCTTCTGTCAATATCTCTCTTTCATTCCATTTTTAGCTTCGAATGGCATGCGTGCTTGTTTATACAATATATTGTGAGTCAATAGCTAATTCATAAGAGGCTACTACAAAACAATTAATTTTTGTTATTCAAACATTTTTCTCTTATTTCTCCAATTCTACTTTTATTTTTATAACGAATCATTAGTATATTACAATGTTAATTAATAATTAAAATTAATTATTTTCGACATTTATAAAATGCTGTTCATTTTATTCTTTAAGCATAATTAAAGTCACTCCATTTACATTCATAAGCCTTTAAAGTGAACAAGCTTTCTTTATAAAAATCATTTCCTATTCATCGTTCCGTCTTTTTATTATAAATGAAATAATTATAATATGAAAGAATGATATTAATAAATGCGAGAATGGGTACAAACGGAAGAAGAAAAATTAGGGGAGCATGTCTCGTTTACACATACATATAAGAAACGAAAGTCATTCTGCGACAAAGAGGAAAGAGAATGAGTGAGAGTAAGAGAAGGAGAATATTAAAATAAAAGTAAGATGATAAATATATTTTCTAATTTCCATTTGTAATGACTGCATTAAATTGTAATTATCATGATGATGACGAGAAACAAGAGCAAAAGATAGAAATGCGAACATGGAAAAGGCCACGACAACAATATGAAAGGCAAGAGGCGAACGTTAGTAACCTCGAATTTATTTAATTAATTACGTATCATTAGTCAGTAGCATCATATTTTTTTTCATCTTACTCTGTACCCTCCTATTCATTTACCTAATAAATACAATAACGTTCATATACGCAACAAAAAATAAATGACTATATAATAGAGACTCATGTGTGAGAAGAAGGAGAACGTTAAAAAGTGGCTTTATCATCTGTTTCGAGTCTATGTCAAGTGAAAAATATGTGTGCTATATACAAACAACTAATAACGAGGGTAGCACGTTTTCCATATCGGGCAAGACCAATGTATTCTTGTATTGCAACATCTTCGAAACGAGTGTGCGCAAAAACACCGACAGAAATGCAATTTCGTAACAATTTTCCATTGATATACTTCTCGCGAGTTGTGAATGAATGTGCTTTTTTTGCACAGTCTTCTTACAACCGAGGAATGAAGTAGTTTAAAAATTATTATCGGTCTGTTGATGCACTACCTAACATCATCAATTTTACATAAAAACATGGATTAAAAATGAGGATTTTTTTAAACATAACGAAAGAAAATAAAATCAGTGCACAAGAGTGGCTCACATTATAAAAAAAAAAAATCAATTAAAAAGAATTATGAAACTGCTTACAATTAAAAAATGAACTTATTGTTTCACATTTTTTAATTAATGAAAGAATTGTGAATTGATTAATTACCAAAAATCAATGATAATTTTTAATGTCAAAAAAAGAAGTGAAAAAGTGAAACTTTTTAATCTGCTAAATTAAGTTGTTAAGTGGTGGTAAAAGTTTGATGATTAAATGAAATCTAATTTGAGTCTTGAGTAAGTTAAAAGAGTAGGAGTGAGAGAAAGGAAAAAATAATCAAATTTGATTTATCGCCATAAATAGTAAAAGGGAAAATAAGAAAGCAATAACTAAGTTTTTGCTGTAATTATCTGAATTGATCGTAACTTTGTTGCAATAAATATTTTTCTTAAATCTATCCAAGTGCTAAAAGTAATCACGAAAAAAATATTTTTATAATTGACATAAAGCTTGTTTCAATAAAGTTAAATTTAAAAGGTATTTAAAAAAAAATTAGTGCTAAAAATATTTTAAAAAATTTCTTATCAGGGCTTATAAATTTGTCTTTATAGCGACCAACTTTATGGCAATTAGAAATCATTTTTTTCCAAGGTGACTAAAACTGCTGTGAAATACATTAAAACACTTTGATATCTAGTTGAATATTTAATTACAAAAAGTACAAAAGAAATTTAAAACAAAATAATGAATTTGCATTCACAAAGGATTTTTTTAAAGATTCTCTTTAATTTGTGAGCTTTGAAAAGTTTTTACTCGAATTTTCACCTCAATCTCTTTTACTATGTAAATGTAATAAAGCTTTTCTGCCAAATTTAATTTCGCGAAACATCTTATCTTCAATCTATGTAAAAGAAATTATTTCAGCAAACTAGAAATTGTATATTTTGACTTTCATATCGTTTAAAGAGAACAAGAAAGAGAGAAAGAGAAAGAATCAGATGACGAGCTAAAGTTTTATGCGAATAGGAAGAATAAAAATGAGAAAATGATTGTTGTGATTAATGCATAGTGAATTAGAATTAAAATGAATATGAAAGAATGGATTAAAAATGGATCATTTGCGTGGTTAATTGAATTGTGATACGTTTGCGATAAATTACATGAGAATGACAAACAAAAATAAATCGATTAATTTGGAAAACTGAGTCCGATTGAAAACAATACATAACAAGTACGCATAAAATGAGGAAAATAATTTACGCAACATTTAACATATTAATCTGCTTAATATTACAGCGCTTTGCATATCATTACCATCACATCACAATTTAATTTCACTAGGAAGAGTAAAACATGTGTGAAAGTGTTGCCTGCCCGTGTTTATTTTAAATTAATTTCAGTGATAATTCTCGTTACTATTTTGCTTCGTATGTATGCATATATACGTGTTGATATTAATTTTACATGTATAAAACACAATTTGCTCGCTCACATTTACTATTGTCGTTTTTTAGCCGTGTTAATTTCATTATAACAATTAATTATATACAAACGACTTTTCGCGTGAATTACTCATGTTCTGCTTTTCATTAAAATACTTGCCACAATAATTTCCACTTCTCTTTCCTCCACTCTCTCATTTATATATACACTTTTGTGAGTAAATCTATGAAAATACCTGTGCCATTTTGTTGTAATAATATCGTTTTGGCAGTAAACCTTTATGACATTTTTGTAATAAAAGGAATTTTTGTGTTAATGTGTAAATGCTTTAGCGAGTAAGAGAGAGAGAGAAAGAAAAACGAAAAAAGCAAATATTATATTATAGTTTACAAACTTCGAATGCGAATAAATGAGGATAATTTTTTGTTGGCAAAATAACAAATTCTCTTTCAATTACCAATTGCTTGTGATCAATAAATGTGACTGTAGGACACGGATGAGAAAAAAATATGTTTAGAATGTACATTCATCAGCTTTTTCATTATTTGAACTTGTATCAGATTTCTATACAATAATGATGTCATAGATTATCACCCCCGAAAAAAAATGGAAAAAGCAAAATCGTGAAAAAGTTGAGTACATTGATTTTGGTAATGACCTATAGAAAAAAATAAAATCGAGAGGCAGACATTTTTTTCACTTGCTTGATTTTTCTTTATTTTTCAAATCCTCCCAAATGTCCCTAATTATCTGATTTAATGACCTGCCTTACAATAAAAAGGGATTCGAGGCTATTTTCCTTCATTTTTATTCACTTTCTTTTTTACGAAGGATTAATTGTAGCATTTAAAGTAAATTTATTCTATACGATCATGGAAGAAAGAACTGCTTGAATTAAGAGATGAAGATTTTAGAAACATATTGAAGCAAAGTATACAGCTTTTCTGTCATTGCGTTTTACTCTTGCTTGCTTTAAAAATCTCATTATAAACGAGTAATTTGAAATATCTCTCTCTACTAAGAGCGATGACAAAAACATTATAACAATTTAAGACGATTAAGATTTTTTCTGAACTAAGTCACAACGCTAACAATGAGGAAGCGAAGAAAAAGGATAAAGAAGAAGAAGAAAAAGTTTGTCAGAAACGTTTAAAAATAAAGGAGTATGAACAAAAAAAATATGTGTTTTAAAATTTGTTCAAGACCCACTTCAAATTGAATAAACTTTTTACATTGATTTGAATATGCCCTTATAAGGAATATATAAACGTTTGTAGAAATTCAATGGTACTTTAAAAAACACATTATATGATTAGTGGAGAATTTCATTTGTTTTTATTTGACAAGTAGTACTGAAAAATTGATGATAACAAATCCCTAAAAACACGGTACGAATTTTAATTGAAAGAAGATTATTTGAATGCAGACATTTTAATCTGTAGCTTTATTTTTAAATATTCAAATGAAATGACATACGCTTTTAATAGAAAATAAGAAACTATAGAAAATGATGAAAATTAATCTTCAATATATTCAAACGGTTCTGGTGCGTCTGGTTCTTTAGCGTCGTCTGTTGATTTTGGCCCATAAGCCGCAACTGGTTCTACCAAAACTTGTTCATTTTGTGATGTGTACTGCATCATTATAATACCTCCAATTGTGACATCTTTCACTGGTTGATATGAAGTGCCTTCTGCAATACTAATCACTTTCAATTGTTGACGTAAAACACGTGCTGGATTACTTAGCATTTCGAACGAAGGTTCTGGTTCTTTGCGTTCTTTTGTAGCAGTGACAGTACTAGAATTTGCTTCATCTGTCTTTTCACTCTTCTCATCTTTTGACTTCTTGTCTTTTTTGTCAGACGGTGAAGTTGTAGCTGGAGCTGATTTTTTAGCATCTTCCTTATCATCTTTAACTTCCTCATCAACTTCCATTTTACCATCGTCTTTCTTTTTTTCACCTTCACGACGTTTTTGGCGCGCTGCAATTGATAAAATAGCAGTTGTGACTTTTTCACGTTCTTCTCGCTTTTTCTCTTCCAATGGAGCTGGATAAGCATACAAAGAAGGACGTGCAGCAGACTTGAATTCTATTTTTGGCATTTTCAAATCCGAATTCAATGCAATGATACAAGTTGGTGTAAATGCAAGCGACAAACAATGAGCAAGTGGGAACCAGTACCAATATTGAGTGAAAACCAAAGTGCCAACGACAGCTTGTAAATTAGTATGACCAGTGCGTGATTGTAAACCCAGTGTTGCGTTGCGTCCGCCTCCGTCAATTATTCCTTGTGCCAAAATAGCACCAAATTTAGCCATTGTATCCTCGTGCTTGCTGCTAATTACTTGCGAGTAAAGTTGTCGGAAGAATGTAACTTTTGGACAAGTTTGATCCGTATGTTGAATGAGAATCATAGCAGATGCAATCTATATTATGTAAAATAAGTAATAAGATTAATGGTTTTTCTTAAAAAAAAAACAAAAATTCTTAATTTATTTACCAAAGCTCCTTGGCGTACAAAATTGACTGGATCAAATTTAGCTAGTGGTTCCAACAATGCGATTGCTTCACGCAAACCAGTACCAGCACAAGCAATACCTAAATTAATATTAATGAATCAAATCTTTTATTCTTTTGAATAATGTAATGTACTTACCTAATGCCATAGCAGCTCCATAACGTACATGAGGATTATAAGACTCAGCAAGTAACGAAACAACTGATGGGCATTGTTCTGGGTTTCTGTAAGAAAAAAAATTTGCTTTCTTTGAATTTTGTGGGTTATAAAAAATGAGTTAGGAGTTATGAGAAAAATTATGTTGAAAGATTTAGGAAATTATGAACAATTTGAAATAATTTCTAATAATTTTTAATTTTCAGAAAATGAAAGTTAACCAAAAAAGAAATTTCTAAATAAAATGAAGCAAATGACATTTCTTTCGTGCTCAATGAATGTCATTAATTTTTGTTAAATGGAATCATATCATCAGATAAATGTAAAACATTCAGAAGATGATCAAAGAAGAAGTGATAGAGCTATATGATAGCAATGACTTTCCATCGATGGTGCTTTCAACAATCAACCTACATAAACGGAATATATTTTCTTATAACCAGACAAATCATACTGTGTTATATGAAAATGTGACAGTTCATGATTTTAACACTTATTCGAATAACAACTCTTTTTATGATGATAATTTTACATTCCAACAAGAAGAAAAAATTTCCGAGGCAGGAGTATATGTAGAGATCAATAATTATTGGGCATTATTAGCATTAATATTAGTTTTTGGAACGGCAGGCGGTAATATATTAGTTTGCCTTGCAATTGCATGGGAGAAGCGATTACAAAATGTCACCAATTATTTCCTAGCATCGTTAGCAATTACAGATTTGATGGTTGCTGTTCTTGTAATGCCTTTAGGGATTGTAACTTTATACATGGGTAAGTAAGTTTAATAGCGTATATTAAAATTTCTCATTTCCTTAACAACTACTATATTAACTCTATATTTTGAAATTAATTACATTAAATCTTCATCACTTCATGATATTTTAATATAGTTTATGAGAAAGGACTAACTTTTCTCCTTCTCTTCAACAATTATGAAATAATTTTATTATGAAAATTCTTGCGTTTAAACTTGTCATTATTTGAGAGAATAATTTCAACAATAAAAAATACCCAAGGGGATGATCACTGGGGCGAAGCGCGAAAAATTGTAAAATGCGAGAAATGCGCGAAAGTGTGCGAAGAATGCGCGAAGTGTGCGAAATGTAAACATTGTTTTGTGAAACAAAACATTATAAAGTTTTAATTATTATATAGTATTTTCTATGTTGCATTGAATTCAGTAGTCTCTAATCATTATATACTATGAATTTCTAATTAATTGAACGCTTGAAAAACGAAATATCAAAAGAATAATTTTTTGTTTACAAATGTTGCTTGACATTGTGTATTGTTTTGTTACGTAAAAAATGTGTTTGTAACACGAAATCGTGCGAAAACGCGCGAATGCGCGAAAATGAGTGAAACGCGCGAAGAATGCGCGAAAAGTGAGCGATTTTCTTCGCCCCAGTGAACATCCCCTTTAAAATACTACACAGTGATCTGAGTCTGATGGAAAATGTTCATTTTAAGAAACGTGCATAATTTGAATGAGGAAACTTTAAATTTTTTGATTCGAAATTTTCGTTAAAAATTGTTTTTGAAATTTACTTTAATTTGATTAGATTTCAACTTTTTCATATCAATTATGATTACTCATTCTTCTTTGATAAGTCAGTAAACGTTCGTATTAGAAC
>JACWBX010004024.1:49470-75771 GCA_014622435.1 Polypedilum pembai
ATTATTGAACCCTCGAAAGCAGATGATGATGATGATGACATCTCAAATATTAATAAGTTTGAACCACCATCTTCAACTGATTTTCAGACTGAAATAGCAGCAAAACGGTATGTATGAAGATGACGATGTAAAACATCAATATTCTACTCTTGATAAGAATAAATCCGCTCTCATCGCGAAAAATAACACATTTCTCCTTGTTACATTATAAATTACACATAACGCTTCAATACACAATGTGGAGAACTTACATTTATTACATCTAACTGAATAAGTAATATGAGTTTCTTCTCTTCTCCTTTGTTACTCAATATAACAAGCTAACAATTGAAACAAAGTGAATTCAAATAACTTTGGGCAAAATTGTTACGAGAAAAATGTTTTCACTATCATTACTACGTGAAAAGGATATGCTTATAGTTATATTCATGTGTTGGAAAATCAACATCAGAAACATTCACTAAGAAGTTGTTTTATGTATGTTCTCATTATTTTTTCATCTTCAAACTATTTTTCTATATTGCATACTCGTATAAGGTCTATTAGTATTATTGTCCTTATGACGTGTTCTCTTTCCGCTTTCAAGACACAATTTCATTCATTCATTCATTCTGGTGTAAAAAGTTATATTCACATCAACACACCAGGCACGAACCAAAATGCTTAATCATGTAATTTTTATTATAGATTTTCTTCTGCAATAGTGAATGTATATAAGTGCGTTGTGGTCGAAGTTCTCACTTCGTTTTCTCGCATTGCTCTTATGGAAATTGATTATAGTAGAGGAATAGAAAAATTTATATGAATTTCCTCTACTTTTTTCCATGTGAATATATGCTTCACATAAGAATATAATAAAACACTTTGCTCGGCTTGTAAACTGCCACACATAACTATAACTATTAGGGCGGTGCAGAAGAGAGTATGAGATAATATAAGAGAGAAAGAGCTAAATATCTCTATTATGTACTTAAATCTATACCCTTTGGTTTCTTTTAAATTATAGCACAAATACAACAACGACTGCAGCTAATAACAGAAAAAGACTTCCTCAATTAACACGAGTTACGACTAAACCACAAAGGAGAAGAGCATCGTTAAGTGTTTTTCACAATAAAAAATCCTCAACACGTCTACGGCGTTCAAATAGCATACAAACATTTGAACATGACGACGATAGTACAGATGGATATTTTTTTGAGGAAATTAATCAACTAAAGCATAGTAGTAAAAAGAAGAAACAAAAAAGTGGGAAGAATGACAGAGACACTATTTCATTAGAACTGCCACCTCCATGTACTTGTCCTTACTTTGGCGATAAACCATGCGCAATGGTAAAACCGACCGAAGTCAAAATCATCACAACATCCTCAAGCAATTATTTTGTGCCAGAAAAACAACATCAATTTCATGACTCAAATCAATTTATCGCGTCATTATCGAGTAACAATTCCATATCAAATACGACATCAACTAATAGCTTGCCGCTAGCACAAAGTACAATCAAAAGAGGACGTCAGAATTATAGTAGCAACAATAACACTATAACAAAATGCACTTCAGTAGTAACATGGGACTCGAGGCGCTATCAAAGACGAGGATCTTCGATAAGCGGTGCAAAAACAACACTTGTTCTGACACCAAACAAATCATCACTTGCAGCAACACCACTTCGTAGATCTGTCACACTACGACATAGCGCAAACGTCAATTCATCAAATGATACAGAAGGTATTGCAGCACATAAAGTACCCTCATCGCCATGTATTCTTCAAAGAACGACAACAATCCGATCACATCATTCACGCAATTCAAGTGTCATATCGCGAAACTCATCACGTCATGGACGTATCATTAGACTCGAGCAAAAAGCAACAAAGGTGTTGGGTGTTGTTTTTTTCACGTTTGTCATTTTATGGGCACCATTTTTTGTACTGAACTTACTTCCGACCGTTTGCCCAGACTGCGAATCAAACATTAGTCATGGAGTTTTTGATTTTGTTACTTGGCTTGGATACGCTTCTTCAATGGTCAATCCAATTTTTTATACAATCTTCAATAAGGTTTTTCGACAAGCCTTTAAAAAAGTTTTGTTATGTCGCTACAAGAGTAAAGCTATATGGCGTCCCACACCTATAAATCAACATCGGTAGCAGCGATAATTATAAAAAAGTATCTCCAAACATCAATATTCAACCAACCATTATTATCACTTCTCCATCAGCATCATCACACTCACAATTCAAATCAGCAATCTCCCAATTGTGACACGCGACTTTTGAAAACAGCGGCAGTAACAATATGATTTTTTTCGTTTCAATTTTTATATTATGTTTCTCACAAGAAGAGATATAAAAAAATAATAATTTTTCTTATACATGAAGGCGACAAATGTATATTGTGTGGAAAAGCGTAGAAAAGTTAGGAAGAAGAGAAACACACACAATGAATTATTACAAATAATTTTTAAAAGCGACAGAAAATAGAATGAGAAGATAACAAATGAGAATTTATGACAGGCAAGAATACTACAGAAAGCAAAATCTCAAGCAACAATTTAAATGAAAGAATTTTGTGCTAGTGAAATAAAAAAAGTGAATGTGTATGAAATTAAATATAATTGAAGTTTTAATGAAAAAGCTGCAATTTGCTTTATTTTTACAACATTCCATATTTTAATGTTTTTTAATTAGAAAAAACTTTATTACGTACACGTGCTTTATTTTTCTTTATAAGAGTGATTTGAAAAATGCAAACAAAATGTTAAAGAGATCATAAAAACATTAAGTTTAATGTAAAAGTGAACAAATAAAGAATCATGTATTATGGGACATTTGCAAATGAATGTGTGCAAAAAGTTATGCTGTTGAAGGAAAATGTGACTACTGTAACGCAAAAAATAGGTATATACATTAGAATGAAAGTTTCTAAAGCATTGAAATTATTTCTCGTTAGTGTAAAAAGGAAAATATACGGCCTATGTACCTTAGGATATAACAGAAAAAATATAAAATAAGCAAGCCTGTTGAATTTTATGTAAAATGTTTTCCATTCCTTTCCCTCCTATGTCTTATACTTTTATAGTAGAATAAAGAAAGCTCCCGAAATATATATATATACTTTGAGAAAATCGAAAGAATTTATGTTGTGAATTCAATTTTTACCCCAGGCATTGTAATGTCGTAGAAAATTCATAATAAAATCCATGAAATATTACTTGCGTAAATTGGATATAACATACATGTTGCATTTATAATTTAATGTCAAAGAAAAAATTATTTACGAGTATCGAGGCATAGAGGAAATTGAAAAAATCACAATAAGACATTACATATTTGGTAAAATGAAAGAGAGGGAAATTTACACATTTTTTGTGTATGATAATAACAAGAACACAGGGAAACTGCTCATAAAAATAACTCATCTTTCAATATTTGATGAATATCTATGCCATACACCACTGTAACTAAACATCACTTGTAGCTACAAGACTAATAACAAGTTTAAAACAAATATGATATGTTTTCGTATACAAAAAAAAAGAAATTTTCTAATGTGAGAAGTAGGAGATTTAAAAAGAAAGAATAAATATGAGACAATGTGAATTTATATTAACTTGTATAAATAAATTCTAATCTCTGAAGTAAAAAGTCAAATAAAAAAAAGTATCAACATCAATTCCACCCACACATTTTTGTTTTAATTCGTCTTATTTCTACAAAAAAATGTAAATTTTATTTTAAACTTTTACTGAATGACAAATACAGTTAAAGAGAAAAGCTTTAGAATAAAGTCATTCATCATTGGATTTTTTAAGAAGACACACGGGAGAAAGAACTCTTTTTGAAAATAAAATAAATCTGTATGCAAAAAAAAAAAATAGAGTGGAAGGAGAAAGATGGCAAAATATAAATAATGATAATCCATTATAAATCAATTCGTTCTAAAAATCTTTTGAAGCCAGCCACTGTTTTTACGAATGATGGATTTATAACATTTTATTTAAAAAATCGCTCCATGCAAACATCATCATATTGATGTCTTATTCATATTTTTTGAAGAAGAAAACGTGGAAGAAAAATTCATCTTCCTTCTTATTTTATCGATAATGAACTGAATGTTTTTTATCGACTTTAAAATCAAAATGAAAAAAAGTAGAGCATGAATGAGAAATGATAAGAAATAATTTTCCGTTTTTTTATTACAATGATGATGATGAAGATAATGTTTTCAATAATAAAATAAGTATATTACGATCGATAAGATTTTTCAGTTCAATATTTTACAATATGAATATTCAAAAAAAAACTTACTTAAATATAGGAGAGAGAGAGAGACAAATTTTCTTTCAATGATAAATTTATAAAGATTTAACTTATTCAGAGTATGCTTATTTACAAATTTTCCTCTTCATATCAACTCATGAAGTGATCTATATATAAGAAACATCAAGCAAGCAACTTTGCTTGCTCAAAAAAATCCTTTTCTCATTATTACATTTCACATTGCTCATGAATGAATCGATTCGTATAAAGAAACATTTGAATTCGACTTTACTCATACCTTTTTATAGATTACTCCTCACTCTTTTTCTACTTACTTCACTCAAAGAAGCGAAGAAGTGTATTATACGAGGGTTATCACTTTTGCTTTAATTAATCTTCAACAATCCATTTTGTTCGTCGTCAAGAGTCTTAAAGCGAAGAAGCACCCCGAAAGCAAGTAGTAGAAGAGGAAGAAGAAGTAAGTAAAGATATTGTGAAAAAATAAGATGAAGAATCAAAAAGGGGAGAGTGAACGAGCGAAAGGAAAAGAAAAGGCAAAGTGAAGAATGGAGACAGCAGCAGCGACAGTACTTTTATAAATGTATATTTAAGTGTAGGTAACGATATTCGAAAGCATTCAGTGATAGAAGAAAAGAAAAAGAGAGCTTACAGTAATAGCATACAAAGAAATAATTTTCTGTTTTGTACTCACCTAAACAATAAGAATCCAATTCCAGTTACTGCTGCTCTACGAACATCATCGTTTACGTCCGAAACCTTTTTTTGTTCAGTGTATATATTTTTTCCGGATGAAAAGGAGAGATGAGGGTGAAAAGATAGAAAAAGAATGAGATATAAAAATTGTGAATAAAATATAAAATTGCTAACACATAAAAACGATGGTAAAACACCAGTTAAGAGGAAGGAAAGAGAAACTTTTGTGGATTGTTACTTCATTTAAGACATTACAAAAATGGGATTGAAATGTGTGTTTTGTTGTGAAATATTACATAAAATTTTAATGAGTTTTACACAGTTGAGAAATTTCAACATTACTCAAATTTCAAAGTAAAATTGTAAATCCAAATTATTTTCTAGTTTTTCGATACTTACAGCAACATGGAGCAATTTTCTTATCGCTTGGTTATTACCAGTGCCACAATATGCCATTGCAATTGTATACATTCCACTGCGTCTCAACACTGGATCTTTATCGTTTAATAAGCTCGTAACCAGTGCATCACTTTCTTCCAATCGGTTAAACATTGTAAGAGATATACCAACTGCTAAGCCTCGCAAAATTTTCTCATGGCCTAATGAAGGAAAAAAATTTGCATTACAACAAAGTACAGATGATATAAAGGCAATCGAATTTAATATATTTAAAGAATTTTTGATTATTTTTAATTGTATAAAAAGTATTTCTTCTCATGAAATGTTTGCCAGAAATAGTATATTTTGCGTTATCCATTTGATAGTTCTTAAACAACATGAAACATCATACTAATCAAAAAGCCACAGGCAAACAAGTAGAAGAAAAATAAATAAGTTGAATATAAAGCCGAAAAAAGAAGAAGTAGAGAAAACTGAAAAACTCATCATTTTAAGAAAAACAAATTTTCTCTTGTACATACATACTCATTCAAAATATAGTCAGAGAGATGAAAAAGGGCAAGAATGAAGTCTCTTACCTGTTTCTTGCGCATACTGTCAGATTCCATGATAAATTTGTCATACAGATTTTTACATTAGGTTTAAGATGAAATGGTTTCAGCGACATATAGTAGAAAAAAAGAAAAAAAAAATTTAAAATATGTTAGTCTTCTTTGTCACGTGTAAATTTATTCTTCATGCACACAATTTAATAATAAATAGCTATAGAAATTTCATCCTTCCTCTATTCTGCATGAAAAACACAATGGCGTTGGCGTAAATGTAAAGCATATTAAACCTACAACATAGAAATATTTTTCATTTACTTCTCTCTTGTTGAACGTCATATTATTTCAAAATAAAATTCATCCAATTCAGTGAACTCAAATAAATGTGTATTTAATTGTGCTCCTCTCTCAACAAGCATTTTTTTGCTACTATGTTACATTGATATTTCATTTCGCTGACGCAAATTTATTTTGTGTTTTCATTTTAAAACAATTTCCCACAATTTTACTATGTTGCCGTCAATGATGCATTAAATTTCTGATATGTATAAATTCTTGTCTCTAGTGTTGATGATATATATTGTGATTTTTTTGTAAATAAATAATTTTTGTCGATATATTGCATTTTTATACGCTTAATATTTAAAGCAAGTTTTTATAGATCGAAAAAATAAATTTTATATATGAGTTATTGACAGGATGGAATATCTTCCACAGCACTCAATATACTTTGAAATTTAAAGATTAGTTCCACTTTTCTTCCTTTTTCGTCCTTATCTCAAGTTAAGTATCATAAAATATTTTTCACACGTCCAACGTGTGTGTTTGTATGCTTCGAGTATGCTCTACTTACAATATCCATTGATAAATTTTAAGAGATTTTCAATATATATGCGAGACGTAGAAAGAAAAACATATACTTTACTCTCTTGACGTCAATGTCCGATCATTTTTTATAAGTGTTTTTCCAATTTTCACCAAATATTCAATTCAATGCATGTTAGAAATTTAATTCTATAGCAATATTATCAAGATTGTTATTCTAATATTTAATATTTCAATTAATAACTAACATATTTAGATTGGCAACATATTATTGATTTAATTATCTTAATTTTTTATCGAATCAATTGCAACCCATTATTATTACATACGTTTTTGTTGCATAATGTAAAACAAAAACTTAAAAGAAACTTCAAATATGTAGTATACAGTCAAGCAACAGGTGGGATGTGATTGAGGTAGTTGAGAAAAGAATTATTTTGAATAAATGAAAATTTGTGTTCACAAGTTGTTAAATTTTTCACAAAGGTATTCAGTGAACAAATAAAAATGAATGAACGATAAAAGAGAAAAACTTTCATGTTTGAGTTAATTCAAATTTTATCAAGCAGTAAGCAACAGTGAAATGTCAAAAACCACTGCCAATTCCTATTCAATTCGATTTTTATGAAAATTTACCAATGAGAAAAATACGTAAATTTATTCACATATCTGAATTTTCCTTAAATGCTTTAAAGCACAGGGGAATAAAATCAAATATTTTCCATTCTAGAAAGAATTTTTTTATTTCATTATTTTTCCCAATAGGGTAGATAAGTATACGTTTTTATCATTTCTTTGTTCTTCTTTATATCACAAAGTCAATGTTTTATATCATTCTTGTTGATATGTATAAAATTGTTCAATTTACATGGCGTGATAAGCTCATTAGTAATCATAGAATTATCTCATCTCTTTCTTTACCTCAACAGGTTTTTAACTGTATGAGTATCATTATTTGCTATGTAATGTTGAAAAGTAGAGTTATGTTCGGTTTTGCGTTTTCCATTCATACAAATAAGCATTGAAATATTGTTGTTAATGATATAATAAAGTACTAATTAAAAAGTGGTTTTAACTTGTATTTATGTTTGTATAAACAAACATAATGTCAGTGAAATAATTTTTTTGCAAACTGAAAGTCCATAAAAAAATATGAAATGAATATTTCTAAATAAGTAATAATTCTTTGTGAAATAAAAGCTACTGCTGTTGTAAGAACATTTCTTTTTACTTTCTATATAAGTACTTATGAATAAGTGCTTATTGAAAATGAAAAGAATGCTAAAGATTATAATTTCAAATTCTTAAAGCTCTCTTTCTTTTATATACTGTTACACACAGATTCGCGTGCATACACACAACCCTCAAGTCAGGTTGAACTTAAATTATGCAAAAAGGCTAAAATTCTCAGTAGGGAAATAGAGCGCGCAAAGCTAGTTTTTATCTCGATAAGAAAAATACGGGGAACAATATATTTTATGTAAAAAGAGAGCGTCAAGTGAGAAGAGAATGGGGAAAAAATCCAATGTTGCTGTAGTCATATCAGAAGAATAGACAGAGAAATAATGGTAACCGAGGGATTAGGGGCAATGCATTAAACTTTTTTTTTTCGTTCATTCTTTCCCATTCATAGGAAACGAAAGGGAAAAAATATTGAAAATTACAGAAAAGAAAAACTTTTGTCCGCACCGTTGTGGGATCCGTCTCCTACTCTTCTCTCCATTGTGGCAATTTTCCGCAACTTTTTCTTCATATTATATATTCTCTTTCACTTCATTGAATCAAAGCCAAGTATGTATATATACAAAAGCGTCTGAATCGGAAGCGAAAATCGATTGCACTCATAAATTATATAAAATGAAGCTATGATGGATAAAAAATACAATAAAAAAGTTTAGATTCATCCACCTCATTCGCTACTTTTCTCCTACGCTCAAAATGACTTTTTTATCGATGAGAGGATGGCATGTACTTTGCTTACTTTGCTTAATATTTAATTTGTTTGTTTTTTGCCATTTTTTATTCCCTCCTCTTTTCAAGTGCCTTGCCCTTTTCTTTAAATGGTCTAAATTGATTGCAAATTTATGTAAATTAGCATCGAATAACGATAAAAGCAACGAATTATAAATAAATAAGGTTGATGAATCTGAATTTGATCATTTTTTAATTGCAAAAAAAGCTGCAGGACGAAAACAACTTCAATTGCCAGCACATGTTTATATTTGTTTTTTATTGCTCGGTATGCATATTCTTTTATTTAATTTCTTCGCTAACATTTACATTTGAATAATAAAAGAAGATACCTTCGAGTTTTTTGCTATACACAACAACAACATTAAAATCATGGATGCGAGAAGTGGACGAATAAGAGGAAGAAAAAATTTAACTTTTTTGGCATCACGAGCGTTAAACAAACAGACCAACGATACGCTTCACCTTTGACCGTTGTGTGGAATTTAATGACGGTTTACGCTAAAGTGGTTTTTATATTTTCACAGTGATAAAAAGAAAAGTAACAAAAGAGAGGTCAAAAAAATAAAAAACCAACCCTGACTAACGTATATAACGTTCATAAATCAGCAAAAGCAAGCTCGATCAAAGTTCAAAACCTTTTTTAGAAAAAAAAAACGAAATTTCTACCACATTGTTGACATCAGAATTCATGACCATTTTAAAAAATTGTGAAAAAGATAATGTCTTGTTCCTTTTTTATCATTGTTACATTTAAAATGCTTACACAAAGATAAATCTATTCAACCTGTCTCAAATTATTTGCTTTTATTCCTTTTGCCTACTTTTCTCGTTATCCTGTGATACTAAACATCTATCACAACTTTGTGATGGCAACATTAATTTTTTGATGAGTTGCAGAAAATTTATGATTGAACTTTTATTTCATTTTTTAAAGCGTAAATTTAAACGAGAATACGAGAAAATAGACTTACGAAGACAAAATTCTATATGCAGTCAGAGTATGCGTTAAAAGAAAATTTAATGAATTGAAAAAATATAAATTTCCGGACAGTTATTGGAAACCATAGTGAGAGTTTAAAAATAAAATCATAAAAAGTAATGGTAATTAGCATCCGTTTTCATTATCTTCATTTTCTGCTAGTCCAATTATTAGATTTTTCGTTCTCTCTCTCTTTACTTGTTTCTAATTTGTTTTGAATTAAGAAGAATAAATAGAGCCTTCATTTTGTTTTTAATTAGCAACGGTTCCTTATTGTTTGAAATTATTAAAATAAAGGGGAAAAAAATCATGACAATGAATAAAATTTAGTTCACTCATTTATAAGTTAAAGGATAATTTTATGCTTTGCTTTAAAGCATGTGAACAATGCATCTTGTTTTCATCCCATTCGTGTCAGATTATTATACTTTGTTGAAGACAGTAGAGTAGTCTTAGTATTTAGATTAAGCCATCAACCTTTAACCGAGACTAACAAGAGGGATGGAAAAATATAACCCTTTTCCAGTTCATTTTATCTAAAATATATACTAACATTCGTGTGAGGCATGCAACAGCCTTTATGGTCAGCTGTAATACTATAATACAAAACCTTAGGAGGAGATTAATACTCTTTTCAATTATTTCTACATTGCTTTCTCTCGCTTCTGAGATTATGAAATTAATTATGTGTCGGGTATAATGAATTAACAATTTACAATGGCCCGAGTAACAAGAGAAGAAGAATGTATATATAAGTAACAGTAAAATGATATAATATAAATCTTGAATGAAAAAAAAATATTAAATTTGTCAATTTATATTGTTTATCACTTATTATTGGCCTCATTATTTTATATTTCTTCTAACATCATTATTTTTATAACAATATTTCATTTAAGTTTATTTAATACATAGATATTTGTATCATCTTCTTTTACATATGTAGTAAGCTTTGTTTTCAAAAATCATAGCAAATAAAAATAGATCAAAACGTGAAGAGTAAAGCTTAAGAGTGAGATTTTCTTACAAGCTTTTACTATACCATGAAAATGTATATATACAATTTCTTTTCGTGTTTTTATCCAAAATTTGAGAAACGTTTTTATACATAGAAAGATATTCACTTTTAGTGCGATATGTGCCATATGAAAATCTTGACAGAAATCCGATTAGAATCTTTTGAAGTGGCACACTGGTATTAGATTAATCTTATAGAATACTTAAAAGTTCTTAAAAGTCTCATCTCCAAGTTCATTTGTAAGTTTATAGAAATGAGCTTTCCTTTATGACATTAAATAAGAAACGTGAAAGCATGAAGAAAATATTAAGGCAGAAAAGCATAAGTTTTTCCTTAATACAGAATTCTTGTAGTACATACATATTAAAAGTTTCCGTTCCATATTTTCTTTTTATTTTTATTCCATAGTCTTTTTTTTGCGAGAGCAGTTGTCTTCGCAAACTTGATAACTTCACGAAGGTGGATTAATTAAAACTTTAAGATTTTATCTTACAAGAATGTGGATTTAATTAAAACTGCTATCATACTGTCATTCTACCATCTAAGATGACTCGTTAAATGTGTTTTTTTTAAAATATTTTTTTTTTGCATCAAGTTTGACTGATATTTTAAAATTTAATTTCTAAACTAATTTAAGAAATAATACTATTTTCAGAAAATATATTCTGCTCGAATATTAAAGACTTATGTGCATGAATGAAAATTTTAAAAATCATTACTCACCGAAACCATATCTTCGATAGCAGTTGCATTTTTCGATCCAAGCATCACCATTCCCATAGCAATTCCCGCAGCTTCACCAGTTACTGCATCATCTTGATATAAATTGAATTTGAGTTGCTCGTAAACGTCTTGTCGATGAGTTCCCATTGCGCTAAGTCCAAGTCCCAAACACCCTCCATGTCGAACATTTTCATTTTGAGCGTCCTTCAACTGTTGTAGCAAATAATCGATAATATTTGCACCATGATTTGCATGAATTAATCCAAGAGCATAGAGTCCACCACCTTCAGAATATCCACTGGGTCCTGACTCTTTTGGTAAATAGCTTTGCATTAGAGCGAGTGATTCATTTTCATGTCCACGATGAATAACACCCAAACTAGCTGTGGCTGTTAATTTAGCCCAATTTGTTGCTCGTGCAAGCCATTCAAGATTATCTCTCAAAAATTGATCACTTGTTGTACCGCTGTGCATAAAAGCGTTTGCAATAACAGTTGCTGTGTGACAGATTGAAACACGAACAGATTCCTTGGTTGCTCTCAAAATTTGCAAATCAGCATGATTGCTTCGAATTAAAAATTGTAATTGCAAGTCGATTGAAACTTCGCCCGATAAAATGCTTGCCAGCTTTTCAATATTCTTTTGATGAATTTTCTCTGCGTCGTTTAAACTTTCTAACGAGCGAACAGTCATTTCCACATCTGCATCAGACTTTGATGATTTATCGTCCTTTGATGGTTCTTTTACGCCCTGCGGTTTCAAATTCGATACGAGAGCAGACGGAATTGGAGCAGTCGCTTTCAATGCTTGCAAAACTTGTCCCAAAAAATCCTGAGTCGCTGACTCGTATAAATCAAATGCTATTTGATATGCCATCAACACAAGCTGGTCTCCGCCTTTTGTTAAATTATCTAACAACTGTGCAACTTCCATCGGATCTTCCAAAAAAATGAGACATTGGACCATATTGACATAATCGGGAATTCCGAGATTTCGATAAAGGCTCACAAGGCAACGTAACACGGTATTGCGAAAGCCTCGATTTTGAATGAGACTCATTGTGACTTGAAATGCATAAGCGAGCATTCCGGAGACATCATCAGATTTCATAATGGATGCTTCAACAATATCCATGCGACGAGTTTCAAGTGCAATACCGAGAGCCTGCCGATATTGGCCATCTTCAAGACAACGCTGAATCATGCGATTCACAATTGCTTCCAATCTGGGATCAATTGGCTTAGCATTTTTCGAGTTTTCAAAAACGGCAACACGTTGTTGTGTGTAGAAATCAATGCATTTTGCAATTATTGTATCAACATATTCGTTTCGAGCGTTAACATCAAAGAGGTTTCCGGCTCCCAGAGCATAAGTCAGAGAATCTTCGAATGCACCAAGATGGTAATAAACTTTTGATGCAACTAATGCTGCCAATTCATGTTGGGAAAACTGCTTATCTTCATGAAGAATTTCACTATATTTTAAGTAAATTATGTAAAATAGACGAATTATTAATTATTCAATTGTAATATTTAAGTAAAGACTTGCAGACAACTTACAGCTTTTCAACTGCTTCAGATATTTCTGGCCAGAATTCATCAACAATATTATCTAGCTTTTTTAAAGCAAAGATCTTTAGCTCTGGCATCGGCTCATCGAGCAAGGATATTATTCCAGCTGTGAAATTTTGCAAGTTAGATTATATTATTCATTATAGGTTACAATGACTTGCAAAAGTATCTATTTCACTTAAATAATTTTGAGTTAAATACATACCTGCTGATGTTATATTCATAATCATCTTTCTTTAATTACTTTGAAATATTTTCTTTCACAAATATCTATTCAATCAAATCACTCGTTTAATACAGTAATTTAATTTTTTACGAGATGAAATTTCAATTTGTTTTGATAATGAACAACAATTTTATTTGAGAAACTACGCTCAATATCCATGAAAAAACGGTGATTGTTTACAAAAAAATCTTTTGTTTTGAAAAAAATAAAGATAAAATAAAAAACTTAATATTTAGAGTTATAATGTCAAATTATGATTGGGATATGCATAATAGACAAGCTGTGGTTGAAGGAAGACAAATACTTGAAAGAACAACAGCATCTTTGGCTAGGAGTAATCAGGTAAATTGCAATATTTTCGATGAGTCATCCTTAAAAATTTTGTTTTTCTTATCTAACATTGTTAGATTGCAATCGATACAGAAAATACAGGTACAGAAATTTTAACAGAGTTAGATTCGCAAAGGGAGGCGCTTTTAAGGACAAGTGAGAGGCTAGATAATGCTAATGATGGTTTATCTGCAAGTAACAAAATTATGAGGACTATGGTTCGGACAGCACTTTATAATAAGCTCATACTAATTTTAATTATAGCTTTAGAAGTTTTCATATTAGCCTGTATGATTTATATAAAATTTATTCATAAATAAAATTGCAAAATAGATAAGAATTTTTTCTACATCATTGACTCGAATGTTCTTAAACATTCCGTTTTTTTTTTTCAAAACAAATTCTTATTACTCCATTTTACTATAAAAGTTGATGTACAAATCAGTTAATTTCATTTTAAGAAATAATATCATAAAAATGTCTACAGTTGAGATTTCTGGTAATAAAACGATAGTAATTGATATGTGATATTCATTAAAAATTCATTAACATTTATTTATATAGCTATAAGGGCAAAATATAGAGAACCACAAGACGTTTTCCACGAAAATTCAATAAAGAAAAAGGATCCATTTCATCTTTTTACGAAATGGTTTGATGAGGCTCTTAATACCGAAGAAATAATTGAACCGAATGCTATGTGCTTAGCAACCGTCAATAAGTAAGTAAATAATGCGTTTTCATTAAATATTCATGTAGCTAAAAGTTTAATTCCCATATTGAAAACAGAGATGGTTTTCCATCGGCTCGTTTTTTGTTATTGAAAACGTATGATGAGCAAGGCTTTACGTTCTTTACTAACTATGATAGTCGAAAAGCAAAAGATATGGAAGAAAATCCAAATGTTGCAGCTACAATCTATTGGTTGCCATTAAAACGCTCTATTAGAATTGAAGGCAGTGTTACAAAGATTCCAAAAGAGGAATCTGAAAATTATTTCCACTCACGGCCTCGTGCTAGTCAAATTGGTGCTCTGGCTTCACCACAAAGTAAAGCGATTCCAAGCCGAGAGTATCTTGATGAAGTTGAAGCTGGAATTAAGCAAAAGGTAGGCGATGGTGAAGTTCCAGTTCCAAATTGGGGTGGCTATCTTATTACACCAAGATTAATCGAGTTCTGGCAAGGACAAACTAATCGTCTTCATGACAGGATTCGTTTTCGCAAGAGCGATGAGACACCTGATGAAAAGTTAGTACATCAAGCAGACATAAAGGGATGGGTATTTGAAAGACTTGCACCATAAAGATGAGAAATTCTAGTTGCTCTATTTCTACGACACCTAATATAAATAAATATCATCAAAGAGCAGAAACATACACGTGTTATATAATGAAGAAAATCAATAAATTTCGTCAGCAAAAAAGCAAAAGCATGCCCAATTCATTGATTGATGACCTGAAAAGTGAATGAAAATAAATGTCTTCCATTATTCAACAAACACATTTTGATGTTTCATTCGAATACCTTTTTCAAAAATAACTTTTATTCTACGGAAATTACAGAGAAAATATGATTTAATTTTATTATGATGGCATATTTTACAACATATGCAGATTAGCATGTTTCCATCCGCATATATTACTAATTTCATTCAAATCTTAAATGAAGAAACTTTTCATATCTTCTCTACACTTACAAACACATTTATATGCAAAGTCGTTCAGTTAATAAGAAAAGATTTTTCAGTTCTCAAGAGAGTGAAAAAACTTGTTCGTGCATGAAGAGACAAAAATGCGAATTATATTATTCAAACAGTAACACATGTTATATGAAGAAATTCATGCTACTTTCGTATTCTAAGTTGTCGACATTTTCCTTCGAAATAGAAACTCTTACTCTTCTCTCATTCTACTTGACCCTTAATAGAACAGTGTTGAAATGAGTAGCACAAACTATATACACATGTATCCTTAAAAATTCATCTCTTTCATCATTTTCTCATCTCTATTGTTTTTGTAAATTCAAAGCGCTGTAACCACATAAACTGTATTAAATTAAAACTCTACTGTGAAGACTTCCGGCTTTATTTGTATCCTGCGAGAAAAATAAATATTTAACGTCATCTGTAGTATACATTTTTACAAGAATTTTTGTTCTTCCTTCTTTCACTCTTTTCTTATACTTGTTCGCCTTGTTAGCTTTTATTTAGAGAGAATTTTTTCACGTTACAATTCAAATACATTAAGTATATATACATTTCTATATTCGCTGTTAACCATACAATCAGGAAGCTGCATTTTCATTAAGCTGTGAGTTCAAAAAATCATGTCTTGAATAAAAATTAATACTTTAAAAAAGAAAAAATAGAAAGATGATGGTAGTGCTTAGAAGGTTTGAAAAAGAGAGTAAATATTTAAAGAAAAAAGTTTATTATTTTAGTAATTCCTTCTTTAGTTTTTATCATTTTGAAACTTAAAAAGTTTTGACAGTAAAAATTATTATTTTTAAACAAATGCATGAAAAACGTAAAATTTTTAAACTTTTTTTCTAATGATGCTTACGAGAAAGCTTTTTATTGGCTGTGGTTGGTTGCTTGGCATATAATTCTGTAATTCGATTCCGCAATATTTTTCATTTTTCATCCACGTCACGTACTTAAGAAATTAGTGAGGGATTGATTATACTGTTGATGCTATTGTACTCGCTTGCTCTCGTTCTTCAGCTCATTTTTTGTTCATTTTATTTTTGTCTAAACTTTATTTTGCGAAATGGTTGTAAAATATTTTTTATTTTTCTAACTGAACAATGTGAGTTAATCATTAATTCAAGCTTTATTCAAAGTGTGATGAAAAAGGCTTTTGTTGGTGTTATACTAAAAAACCAAAACTTTTATTAAAGTAACAATGAAAGACTCTCCATCTGTTCTTTAAATTATATAAATCAAATGTTGACAAATATCTTAAGAATTGTGAATAATTTAGTTAAAGGAATAAGTAATTTATTAAAGTTTTCATTCAACCTTTTAAAGTATTCCTTAAAGTGTTAAAGAGTTTTGTGACAAAATACTTAGTTCAATATTTTATAATGAGCTGCTTGTTAAAATGTATAATGAGTGTTTTCCTCTTTTCAAATATGAATAAAAAGTTGGAAAAGCATCAATTTATTAGCTTTTAGAGCATAAATTATTTTCTAAGTAGTAAGTAGGGTAAAGGAACCTCAATTTGACCTATGTCACTGATTTTTCAAAAATAAACCTTAACAACTTTGTTGATATTCCATTAAGCTCTTTAGAATTTGCACTAAATGATACAATGGAGCTTAGTCTTTGATATTGGATTGCTATTTAAATTCAAGAATGTACTGTTTTGTCACAATTTTAATAAATATGTTGGAACCTCAAATCGATCTAGTGAAACCTCATTTGACCTATTTGTTATGAAAAGCTTTTTACTTCAAATCGTTTCCACAATGATTTTAAAATAAAGTTTATTAAATCCTCGCTCGATTCAATATTATTGAATAAGGAAAATGGAAAAATAAGAATAAATACTGGTTGAAGTGCTTAGATTTTCAATTAGGATATATAGTAAAGAAGAATCATATTCAATGGAATTGTTTAGTTCAAATAGTCGTTTCCATCAAAATACAAAATAGGTCAAATTGAGATTGCTTTACCCTAATTTGGCATATTTGAAAAATGTCACGAAAACTGAAAACCTTTTTTTGTGTACGTTAGCTGTTATTTTCATCCCCCCACTTATAAAAGAGATTGCTGACTATTAAAATTTCATGTTTGTTTGTCTGCCTACGTTAGCCACTTATGTCTAACCTTTTTAATGTACTAAAAAAGGAAATCCCTTACATTATTTTTTTTGCACTTGTACTAACTCCCTATGCTTCTTGTTTTACGTCGTATCAAATTCAAAAGAAAATTGTTTGTGAGTGCGTGTGTGTGAGCAAGCGAGTGTGAAATTATACAATTCAGCCTTTTTATTCGTGCTATAATATCAATTGCGTTACGAATGTCAAAATCAAATGCATCAACTAAGTGCTTTGTTTTCCTAATAGAAGAGGATGTATCATATAAAAGGTTTCAAAATTCAGCATAATTCACGTCAAAAGCTCAAGATAAAGTGATAAAAAAACCGTTTTTCTTCGTCATTTTATTATGTTTCTCTCTTACTCTCTCTCTGTCAAAAAGTTGCTTTCTTTGAAACAATTTTGCCTTAAGCAATTTTCCTTTGGATTCTTTTTTAACTTAAACACCAACAGAGATAAATTTCAGTGCTTGTGTGTGTGTGACGAGAGAGATTCTTTCATATTGTGTAATTTCTTTACAAATCAAATATGAGATTATAGGAAAGAGAATTCCTAGAATATTTTATTTAAAATCTTTTATTTTGAAAAGCTGCAAAGCTAATTAATTATAAATTTTAAATTTTAAGTATTCATCATGAAATTCCATATAAATCACAGTCACAAATAAAGGTATACAATGATAAAAACAAGTATGATGAAGAACAAATAAATTATCTTATCATTTAGATGCGCTGTTAACAACTTGACATTTTTACAATTTTCTCTCCCTGTTAACAGTGAAATTTTGTTATGTTAACTTTATTTCACTGAGCGTAAAAATTTTTACACATCGGCAACGAGTCAGATGCGTAACGAAATTTCATTATACTAGTATGTGAGCATGTGTTGAATATAACACTTTGTGCATCTCTGTTATTTAACATTTAAAGTTTCTCTGTTTCTTTTGTTTCTTACTTATATACTAAATAAATATTTATTTCATCTGAGAGATCAGTTATAAGATAGATAACAGCAGTATCATTTTGAAGATGAAACATTTGTGTAAACTATTTCCATCTACATACCATAGAGAGTTGCACACAATATTAATGAATGGGTAAAACATTGTATGTGTGTGCGAATAGTGGTGGGTGTATCATGCTGCATAAAATTAAAGTTAAGGTGTTGAGAGAAATGTATACTTGAAATAGAGAGACCTTGTCGTGATTTTTATATTAAAGCGTCAAATACTGTGAATGAATCCCCAACACACAACCGAATGAAAATGAAAAACAAGTAGTATGAAATAGCAATTCATTCACATTATTACATTCAGTCGTTTCAATAGTTTTCATTCACGATTCTTCTATTGAATAGCAGCTTTTTGCTTCATACAAAAAAAATAAAGTGAAATAACATTTTTTGTGCAATTTTTAGTGAATAATTGGCATTGACTTAAAATTTGTTTATGAAAAATGCAACGCAAGCGTTCATGGAGAATTCCTAAATTATTTAGACAATGCGTGTGAGATTCATTAAATATTTGTTGTTATGAAATTATTAATAGTTCATTTCAACAGATATATACCACCACAAAATTCTGCTACTTCAAGTAAAAGTCCAAATTTGCCTGAAACAATCGAAGACATAAAGCTTGAATTGCAAAATTTTGAAAATGTTTTGCAAAAAATTCATTCTGAAATGTATGCGGGTACAGTTACAAAAAAACGAGAAGATGAACTTTGGGAAACTCAACGAATCATAACGCAATTAAAGGTACACAAATATCATAATATTTTAGAAAATTCAGTTTGTAAATTGTTTGTATGCTATGGTTACAGCGTAAGCTTCGGTCATTTGACAAGAAGAATGTAAATTCAGAAGAGAAAAGAGCAGAAGATTTGAGTGATGTAAACATCGATTTCACATTACAACGTCCTGAAAATGACAGCATAGAAGAGCTGAAAAGTGATGATGCTGCAGCAGAATGTAATGTAGTTGACAACTCAAAAATTAACGATGATAAAATTTGCATATCAGAAAATGGAATTTATATGCTTCCTGACGACCATCCGGACTATGAAATACTTATCAAACTACAGCTTGAAAACCAGGTAAGGCTTTATGTGGTTTTCAAATGACTATGTATCATTCTATGAATATTTTGAATTTATTAGGAACTCTTAAATCTCAAACATCAGCTGCAAGAACGAATAAATTTTGAACGTGCAGAATGTGTGCGGTTAAAAAAGCTTTTGGACAATCAACGCTCACCGACAATCATAAACTCATCAGATGAAACAATGACGCAATACACTTCTGATGTAGATTCAGAATATAATGAAAAACTCATCGAGTATTATATGAGAGAAAATTCCCTTCTTGATCAAAAGAGAATTCTTTTAGCAAAAGAAATATTTAATGAAAAAATTTCACTGATTCAGCTGCAAGTTGATCTAGCAATGAAACAGATTATTCAATAAAAATATTTATTTCATAACATGTTAAAATAATATGAAGCCTTTGTTTGAATTTAATATCAAATAATTAAATACCTTTTTGAAAATCATTGTGAAGGCGTCGATTGAAGTAAAACAAGTAGTACAAATAGATGTAGGAAGAAGACATAGAAGACAGAGAAAAGACGAGCTAACGGATATCGATTTAAATATCTACTTATTCGAATTCCCAATTGATCGAAATTTGAATATGCTCGTTTTACTTTCTTTGACATATGAGAATCGAAAGGATTGATTGTGAGAAAATTTGATTTTACGTCATCTGTCTCATTAATATTCATATTAATAACTTGTGGTCGTTGATTTCGCATCTGTAGCAAGAGCTCTTCGTGCTGTTTTGAGAGCTTTTCATATTGCAATTTCATTGCATTACGCTCTGCAGTTATTGCCTCTAAATTATTTTGCTTCGTGATTAATGATTGTGTTAATGACTGTACTCGATTTTCAATTTCAGCATTAGCTTGCGACTCACGATATGAATTTTTCAGTCGTTTTAGTTCATTTTCTTTTTCGTGAAGCTTCGTTGTCATTAAAGTCTTTTGTTTGAACATTTCCTCTCGAACATTTTCATTTTCCTGCTTTAGAAGTCTTATTTCGTCTTCATATTGTGTCGATTTCAAAGCGAATTGACTAATGGTCTCATTCAAACTATTAATTTTATCCTCTGCAGCTGCTTCTGCCATGCGATGCTTGTGTTCTAATTTTTCAATGAAGCTCTTCGTTTCTTTATATCTCTTCGTTAAGAGATTCAATTCTGACTCCAGATGGTCTCTATCATTTTTTAATTGCTCGATCTCAATTTGAAGTGTTGATGAATTATTGTCGTCATTGTTAAAATTTTCCTCTAATTGACTACTTCCACTTTTTAATTGCTCTATGAGCTTCTCTTTCATTTGTAGTTGATTTTGTGCTCTCACTTTGTAGTTTTGAAGTTCAGTATTAATATCAGCAGTCTCTTTTTTAGAATACTCAAGATTATGTTTCATTTCAATCTCTTTTTGTTGAAGCTTCATAATATTACTTTCGAGTTCAGAAATGGTTTTTATGTAATTTGCATTTGAGTTTTCTAATGATTGATTAATCATAGTCAAATCTTTTTTTTCATTCATGATAATAGCATAAGCACTCTCCAGCTCATTTGTTTTTTGAGCATTATTGCTGATTTTCAATTGCTCGTGTAATGATTCAATTTCCATTTTGAGCTCATTGTTTTCAATTTTTAACTCAGATAGCAATATCTTTGTGCTGGCTAATTCTTTTTCTGTACTGAATATTTCAACTGGTGTTGGATCTTTCATATATATGTATTCATCATTTTGATTATCGACAACTGTATGCCTGGAACTAACCGATTTTTCAGAAAAGGAATCGTAATCATGATCGCTAATTTTTGATGATGGTCGTTTCAGTGTAGTATTAGCTGTTGATTTATTTAAAATAAGCATGTTTTTAGCAAATGGTGTTTGTATTTTTGAAAAATTTTGAAAATTATCATTGCCGTCATTTTTTTGTTGATTTTGTAGTACACTTGCCTAAATTATTACAAATCAAAGTTACATTAATTAATAACTAAATATCAAAGCAATTGTACTAACAGCTTTCTGATCAATATTGTTTAGTAAACTTTCTGCTTTAGTTATCCACGACATTTTAAAAAGAGAAATCACAATTTAAAGAATAAACAAAAACAACAAATATGCCACAGCTGCATAGGGGGGAGTTCACAAAAATAAATTATAGTTGTACCAATTGTGCAGAATAATATCATATTAGGCAAAGATTTTTTCTAAAAATTTAATAACATTGATAGATAGTTTATCATATAACAAACAATCATTATAAAATAATACTTGTTTGTTTTATCAATAATTTTACAAAAGAAAACATTTTTAATCATAAACTTTTTTATGCATAACCAATATTAGTCTCAAACCCCCTAAAAACCACAAAAGAAAAGTTTTGAGAATTCTTAAATTTAATAAAAATTAATTGATAAATTTGGTATCAAAGGAAGGTTCTTTTATTGACAAGTGTGTATTAATGTGTAATGTGTTGAATAACAAACAGTTGGAGGCTGTTTAATATTTTAAAGTGAGTTTTCATTATGCTCGAAAATATTTTTCTTCATTTTCAAAAAAATTATTTATTCTATCAATTATCAAATTATAAATGTGTTGAAGGTATCAATTATTCAATGTGTTATTAATTATGTTCAAAGAATTAAAATGTATTAGAATGCGTATTTGATGTGAATGATTCAAAATTACAAGAAAATAATGAGTAATCAATTTGTATTTCAATTGAAAAAATTGAGGCATGCAGATGATATAAATTTAAATTAAGTGGGCGTTAATTGAAAATGTGTATAAGTCTCTATGTTCTACTATTTCCTCATAAAGTGATTCGTTAGTCAATCTCACATAGAAACTTGTAAGTATTTTTTTTGCAAAAAAATCTGTTTTGATAAAGATAGAAGTACGCAATGTTGCCAAACTTTATAAAAAGTCACTAAAGTATACTTTAGCAAGCGACCCCTTGGTGAAAACATCATCAGAGAGAAATTTTTTGTAAAAGATTTAGTTTTCCATTCATCGTACATAGTAGTGATCATACAGAATAACTCAGTATAGTCAGAGATATGTCTTGATTAACAAGCATAAAGATAAATCTATAGTATCCTCATTTTAATAAAGAACATCATTGAAGATATAAATTTTCAAATTTTAAAAAGCAAAGAAAAAGAAGGAGCAATAAAAAATGGATGACACAGTTGTTTTGATTCTACTTGTTATTGTGATGCTTGTGGGCTCCTACTTAGCTGGAAGCATTCCATTAGTTGTTAATTTATCAGAGGTAAAAAATTGAATTACTTTCAATTGCATTATGTATACGATTGCAAATGAGTGCACATTTTATATTCAGGCCAAACTTAAGATGGTATCCATACTTGGTGCGGGACTACTAGTTGGTACAGCTTTAATTGTAATCATTCCCGAAGGTGTTCGTTCACTTTATGCAAATGAAAAAAAGGGAGAACATAGTGAGACTGCGACTGAACAGAATCATCATCATGATGAACCAGAAGATTTTTCCAAAACAATTGGATTATCATTAGTGCTAGGGTTTGTTTTCATGATGCTTGTTGAGCAGATATCTTCACGTCGAACACACAGTCCAGATGGAAAAGAAATTAAGAGAAATCCTACTGCCACAATTGGCTTAGTAGTTCATGCAGCTGCTGATGGAATTGCATTAGGAGCAGCAGCTAAAACAAGTCATCAAGATGTAGAAATGATTGTTTTCCTTGCAATCATGTTACACAAAGCACCAGCTGCATTTGGTCTTGTAAGCTTTCTTCTACATGAAGGCATAGATAGACAACGTATAAGAAAACATTTGGGAATATTTTCATTATCTGCACCATTACTTACATTAATTACCTACTTTGGAATTGCTCAAGAGCAAAAAGAGACTTTGAATTCTGTAAATGCAACTGCCGTAGCAATGCTTTTTTCAGCTGGCACTTTTCTTTATGTTGCAACCGTACATGTGCTACCCGAATTGACAAATCAACAACCACATTTTCATCATGCCTCTTCTGGTCCTCACTATAGTCATCTTGAGCAAGGAACTGCAAGTTCAAAACCACAAAGTGGACTTACCAATATCGAATTAATAACTCTTATTTCTGGAGCATTGTTACCACTTTTTCTTACATTAGGACATCATCATTAGAAAATTAATTTTGAAACAACATTGTTAAGCATTAGGTACCTCATATATAAGTTAAATATTAGAAGCGCAATCGTTTCATTAAAATCTGTGTCTAAGGCTATTAATTTACATAAAGAAATAACTGAACTTAAAAATTTCCATGGTTTTATTCTTTTTGTAAACATACCATATGCAAGTTCTTTGCTGACATAATAATAATTTGTCGTATTCATAAAATTTTTGCTTACGATATTTAAATGCAACGAAAATGTCAAAAAATACTTTGTTACTACACCGAATAAGTATTACCTTTCAATAGCAATTTGTTCAGGCCTTTCAGCCGTTATAAAATAGAAAGCGTTGAATGGTCAAAAAGAAGAATTTCTGCTATTGTAATTCTACGTACTTCTGTGAAAAAAAATATTTCCATTCTTTTTATACACACAACATATATATATAACGAAAAAATCATTTTCTCTCTCTTTCTCCTTTTTCTCCCTGAATCGCAATTTTCAGTCTCTTTTTGAGCATCGCACAGTATAGTCGAAAAGGACGAGGCTTTCGTAAACTTTATAAAAAAAGTTTATTCATAATAATTTCATGAGTTTACATGTGTGACGTACGATGAAAAGCTTTTGCTAATTGAAAAACTTTGAGTTTGTTTTTATTAAACCAAATGCTTTTTAAATTGTTCAAAATTGTTTGTTTTATTAAAGCTTTTGTATTTACTGTGAGCTGGTGAATTATTTATTAGTAAAAATGGATACAGGAAAAATTTTTTGGCATTTTTTCATGACTTCTCATGCGTATAAATTTTCATCAACTCAGTTTACTGGATTTGTTCTCTGAATGAAATTATTTTTTAAAGTGTTCATGTTACAATGATTTATTTTTAATGTACAGAAGTGTTTGCCGCAACCTTGAAAATATAATAATTTAGCAATACTAATAAAATACAAAAAAGTTTGTATGAAACATTAAAAACGAAAGTTCATGAAGTTTTTTATGCACCATGATAAGGATTTCTTCCTTCTTACTTTATATTGCTAAAATATAAAAGCCTTTCTTGCTTTTGAGTTTTCTTCTTTTTATAATTAAAAGCGTTTACACTGTACTGAAGTTTTTCATTCCATTTTCTTTTTGGTCGTGATAGTAAAAATTCGCGTGAGCTTATTATGAGAATAAATTCAAAATAGCTTCCTTTATGTATTATTATACGCCTACTAAAACTCTTCAAAATTAATAAGATTTCGTAATGCTATTTTTATAGCTTTTGCTCGCATGACAATGACCAAAATATTATCTCCCTTTTGTTTGTTTACTTTTTTCGATTTTTTAATTTTATAGTCTATATTATAAACTCTATATCGTAATTTAAATGTTAAACACTCGATATTCAAGTGATTTTGTGCTCAGCACTGAGTAATTAAGTCTTTTGTGCTCGACATTTTTTATTTAAGAGTTCAAGGGCTCAGCACTCAATGTTGAAATTTTCCGCAAATATTCATAAATAAAATGACAAAAGAAAAATAAATCACCACGTATTTGCTAGACTTAATGAAAAGCAAAGATGATGACATGGAGTTTAATAATTAAATATTAATGATGGATAATAGATTGATATTTAATAACATTCAATTAATGAAGTTCACATTAATTCAACATATAAGGTAAAGATATTGTTGATTTAAAATTATGCATGCTTTATGAATATTAATTAATTAAATTAATATTATTATCTAAATCATTCATTGTTTTATGAATATTAATCAAGAAAAAAGCATTTTATTACATTTAAGAATGAAAAATTGCTCTATCATCTAGAATGAGTAAGTCAAGGAAAAAATGAATAAGTGGCAAGAAATGAAAAATGCAAATTTGTTTCCGGCTTATTTATGCAAAACATTGTATACTTATCGTGCCCAAACATTTAGGGAAAGAAAAATGTCTCGACGAAAAGATTCACGATAAAACTTTGAAATATTTTATGAGAAAAAGAAAATCGATTGATACCTTTGAGCATTTTATTTGATAAAGAAAGAATAAACTAGTGAAAAAGAACTCGGTCATTAGTCGGAGTACTTAAGCGCATATTTGATTTCAAAGATCAGTATTAATTAACAAAATACATAGTTATCAAATTCATTAGTCTAACAGACTCTCAATTAATGTCGGTGACAACTTACTCAAGAGGATGAACTTCTCTTAAACAAAAGAATTTATCTATTTTTGCTTGCTTAGGTGGTTTTGTCACATATGACACTTTCTAATGCGTTACAAAATTTTTTAAATTTTTATAATTTTATGAGATTTCAAACAATTTCGAATGATTACAGGTATCACTATTAATTATATTGTTTTCATTTAGACAATTACAAATAATAAAATAATATATTGATACAATTTTTTGTGTCGCATGTGACGAAGTTTGCTTAAGTGTCTATTCTCTTGCAACTTACAATTTAAGTTGTAAAAAATTTTTAAAACAAAATATCAGTACGGTAATAAGTTTTAAATTTTGATTACAATCATTCAGATTGCTGTGACCTTAATAAATCAAAGCAAGCTTTCAGGCTCATCTTATTTTATTACAACTGTTAGCTTAAAAACCACAGTCTATTTTAATGATTGATATAAATTTAAGCCAATGGGAATCTATAATCTGCATTTTAGTTTAGAATGTGCTAAAAACTTTTTC